>VOQJ01014318.1:0-14402 GCA_015052665.1 Apistogramma diplotaenia | reverse complement strand
TCATTTTCTCTCGCTCTCCCCAACACGCCGCTCCCTCACTTCCTCTCTTTCACCCCCCCCTCCCGCTCTCTCATTTCCTTTCCCCTGATCACAAACAAGCAGACGACTCTTTTATTGTCGTTTGACCCCGTCTGTAAGATTCTTCTTTACACAGGAACATGCACATAAACTGACAACCTGCAATCTCCCTCTGCCTTCACCTTCCCCCCACCCTCCTTCCCCCTGCACACACACACACACACACACACACACACACACACAGACATGCACACAGTCACTTCTTTCAAGGGTCCTACTGTTGCACGAACACACACACACACACACACTTCTTAATGAACACACATAATAGAAACTTCTCTTTCAGCTTGACAAAACTGTCGTCTGTCTTTTGGACCGGAGACACAATCCAGGCCCGAACGCTTCGGACTGATTCTGCAGGAGCAAAGATGGCGCGAGAACTCTTGTGTTCGGTGGTTCGACAGCGAGTCGACGCTCGTCGTTTCTCATGTCCGAGTTACCGGTGAAATTAAAGGAGGACAAAAAAGAAACTGTAACACTTCAAAATAACTGATCAAATAACTGCGCAGAGGTCCTGAGTAAACAGGTTTGCTTTCACACGTGCACACACACACACGCATGTGGACATGTGAATCCTATTTAATGATTAAACTGCAAAAAAACTTCATTTTTGTCTCCAAAAAGGAACATAGGTGCCTAAATTCATATTTGAGTCCTTACATGATAAAGCAGAGTGGATCTCGGTTCAGAAGCCTTCATGTAACAGGCCCAGGTTATGTGTCTCACATGCTTTTACAGACTAATATCGTCTCAAATCGATATTACACCTCCCGGAAATTATGTTAGTAATGTAAATCACCGTCACGGCTGATGATGATCCTCCTCCTGCTGGCTGAAACATGCTGCAGGTGCCCCCCTCCCCCCCCTACCCCTTTCCCTATGCAGCCAAAGTGGCAAACATGGAGGGCAAAGAGTTGCAGGTTTCCAACTGAACTCTATGACCATTGTGAGCACACATGTGTGCACTTGTAGAGCCCTTCATGCATGTAGCTGTGAGTGCGTTTGTGCTCCCAAAATACGGAGCAGGTATGGAGAACTCGATCTGAGGCTGTTTCATAGCAACATAACAAAATGAGCTGCTTTGGTCACAGCTGAAGGGTCACGTTACAGTGAACCTGCATTGGTGCCGCATGTTTCTCGTACAAACAGCGTGAAGCAAAGAGGCGTCTCAGTCACAAACATTCATTCAGTCAAATTTCCCCTCTTGAACAAAAGCAAATCTCACACTGACATAATCTCCACCTGTGACGCCATCACTTCCTCCACCGCCACGGGGACGAGCACCGTGACGTCACCGCCCCTCTTCACTGCCACCGCTGAGAGCTGAGAGCTTATCTCCCCTGCACCGGAGCGTATCAGGCTTCACCGGGGGGAGATAGTGTCACCGCCCTCCCCACCCACACCCACACCAACACCTCAGCCAGCCCCGCTCTCGCCTTCTCCTCGCTCTCCTCGCCTCATCTAGCCTCGCCTGAGTGAAGTGGAGCCCGGGGTGTTATCAGTTCCTGATGGCTATCGACTTACATTAAAACATAAGAGGGGAGAGAGGAGGAACACGCGGATAGACAGACACAGGCTGCATGGAAACACACAGAGTGGGTGGTGATGGATACCGGCTTTCATCATCTGTAATCATGTTGTCCATCTCCATCTTTAAATTGCTGCTGCTTCTTTTATCACCATTTAAAATCCACCAAAGGAAAAGAAATAAAAGGGATACTTTGAGACTTCAAAACAGAAAAAGAGAAAAGAAAAAAGACTCGGCGGTGGTGCCCACGCAATAAAATCATTTGGTTACACAAGTTCAGTTTCTGATAAGGAAAATAAGTTTGGAAAAGTCTCCGTGGGAAAGATTGGAAGGCGCTAAATTTTAAATTAAGTAAAAATGGTGCCAGTGGATACTCGGTCTTTAGGGTGTGAAAAATTGGAATTATATTCACTACACTGGATATTTGAAAGAGAAACTATTAAAAATGAATAACTTCTCCTTTCGCAGATGCTCTAGTTTGAGTAAAATATGCATCTTAATAGGCTTTAACTTAGTCAAGGAATCGCTTCAAATGTAAAAGTCTTGTGTTTTAAATGCAGTGTGTGTACTGCAGGTTAGTGCAGCCCTTTGATTGGACCCGTCGCTCAAAGCCCATCCCTGCCACCGACAGGCAGAAGGTGGGCGTCACCCTTAACAGGCTTCACCACACCTCCACCTGCTCAGACACACACTGAAGCATCCAGACAGATCTTTGGGACTCAACATGCGGCACGTGACCAGCAGCCAGCCCGGCGACAGCAGTGATTTCAGGCCAGTCCAAGCATGACGCGTTAAAATTAGCTTGAAAAGCTGTTGCGTTTATAAAATAGAGAAGCAATCGTGAGACTAACCGTACAGTCACATTCAGCAGATCATAAACAGCCTCGCCAGCCACAAACCTTCTTTATTCCACTTTTAGAGAACCCTCAAACACCATTTTAGTCAAAGCACTGAGCCTAATTCCCAGCGAGCACAGTCAATTATCAAAAATGTAAATGTGACAAGTCAATAATCCCGTGGCTACGACCTTGCTTAATTGAGTAATTGTTTCATTGATTACAAGGAAAACAGCAGGATGCTGTTACATAAGGCGCACGCTCACTCATCCAGCAGCAGCGTGCATAATCCGGGCCAGAGACAAAAGGCAAAACCTTGTGATAGTGATCTTGTAATGGATCAGATTGATTTAATTCACCGCGCCGGACAATTTCTCATTCTTATTCCTCGAGATGTCTCTGAATGGATTTTATGTGGGAGGCCCATTCAATTGTTCTCTCTCACCTCCACGCGAGACGGCGGGCGAGCGCGAGGAAACACAAAGGAGGCAGCGAGAGAGAGCAGCAGAAACACAAACTACCTCACTGAGCTCATTTGATCTCGCAGCCCTTTTTCGTTGACATTCTTCCTCAAATAAAAGGAGGCACTTTTATGCTTTTGCTGCTTTTATGCTTGATGTCTGCATTTCTTTGAAAGCCTCTCCTTGGAGAGGGTGGCCAGTTTGGTTTCTCACTTTCCCTTCCAAAAAAGCTAAGAAGGGTTACTTCCAGCCTTTTATCACTTTTATTGAATACTCGCGCAGAGAAAGGAGACCCACTTTATTTATCCTTGGAGGGCTGAGGACCGTGGTCGAAGGCGGCGCTTTGTGCACTGCAGCGTGCTGCTCGGAGCAGCGGTGAAATATGCTGGAAATGCCTGGAAAACTCCGGGCCCCGCTCTCCCAGGAGAGCCCCATCTATAATAGGCCTGGCTGTTTCCCTCTGCTCCCGAGCAGCAACCCTCTCCACACATAAATCTCTGCTCCCCAAACCTGCCCCCCCCCCCTCCTCAGCTCCCACTCCTCCTCTGCATTTCACTCCCGCCTTCATCAACACTCCTGCATCTCCCTTCTTCTCTCTTTTTCTCCCTCCTTCATTGTGAATTTCTCTCCGGTTTCACCCACTTTCCTCCTCGTGCCTCATGTGCTTCTCCATTTTCCTGCTCCTTTGCTCCAATCCATATATTGCATTGCCCTCTCCAGCCCCGCTGCTCTTTTCTCCTTCTGCCATCTTTTTTTTTTAGAATTTCCTTCATCCTCCTCTTAATCTTTACTATCAAAATGTATCTTCTTCCCTAATCTTTAATCCTCCTGTCCTCTTATGTCCAGTCTCCTTTCTTTCCGCCTCTATCCAGCGTTTCCTCCATCTCCCTGCCTCCTTTAACTATTCATCTCCTATTTGTCACCACCTATGCTACTAATCCACCCACTCCTTCCCCTCTCTTCTCTTCTGTTCCCCTATTTTCTTCTCTTCCTCATCCCCCCTCCTCCAACACTCCTTCATCCGTCCTCTTTCACTCTTAATCCCAACTTCCCCTTTATAGTCTCCTACTCAGTTTTCATTCAGTCCTTTTTCCTCCTCTCATCCTCACCATCTCAGCTACACGTCTGAATCTCATTTCTCCGTCCTCCTCACACTCTCCTTCTGTTAATGTTTCCTTCCTGCTTCTTCTTGTCTCCTCCAATCATGGACAGAAGTCTCTCCTCTCTCCTAGATTTATGCCTTACAATCATCCTTTCGTCCTCTATCTCCTCTGGCTCCACACCAATGTCTCTAGCACTATGCCACTTTCACCTTTTTGCTCTTTCTCCCTCTTATAGTTCCTCCTCCTCGTCTTCCCTTTTTCCTTCCTGCACATCTCTTTTCTCCCCTGTCCTCTGTGTTTGTTTCCTTCACTCCTTCCCTGCCCTGATCTCTCCAACCCCAATCCCCTTTTCTTATTCTCTCATCTCATCCCAGCCCTCTCCTTCCCTCTGATTTACCACTCCAGCTCACACCAGTCTTCCTCCAGTCTGAATGACTCTACTGCCGTCATGCTCTCTTCGTCTCTTTTATTCTTCTCAACTCTTGTCCTTGTTTTATCTTTTACTTCTATGCATGTCCTCTTCTCTTCCTCCTCCCTTCTCTCCTAGTTTATGAGCCCTCTTCATGCAGACTGACATATCTATAGGCAGATTGACGGGTGTCAGCCCTAATACCAGTCGAAGCTCTCTGTTAGTCTCTGAAGACTCCACGGTCTTTCACTCCGGCAGCCACATCAGCCTGTGCAGAGGAGGGAAGGGGGAATTTGCCACCATCGTTTTAGATTACTGGATTATCGGGGCGTCGCAGTGAATTAAGCAACAGCTAATTGTGGCGGTTATTTTATTTATTTATTTTAATTGCTGCTCCTTGTCGCCTCAGATTATCCTTCTCCAGCCGTAAGGATATCAGCTCTGTCAGGTACTGGAGGGCTTTGGGATGAAGCCCACACACAGAGACGTATACACACAGAGCTCTGCCTGCCATCACGTCGAACCGCTGCTTTTAAGCAAGGCTTGTCGTGCTATTTTTAATTATTTTCATTTGAGAGTACAGAGAGGGGTTTTTCAGTGAGGTGGATTTTTTTTACCACCCAATTAGAGCAGAGTCAGTCAGCCTTGTATACTTGTTTTTATGGCACGATCAGTACACTATGGCACTAATGGCCAAGGTTGATTCATCCCGATGCCGCTCATGCACAAAATGCTCATCAGTGATGCTTTAGATGATAACATTCATTAAAGGGAAGTGCACATTCAGTAGCTGTGTGCACTGAATAGAATTGGCAGTGGAAATAAATATTGTTTGCGCATGTTTTTAATATCTGTTGGATAGTTCTGATATTTATGCTGGCGTAAGAACAGAAAAGGTAATTCCATCAGATTGGGCGCTTTAAAGTGGGGACCTGCTCTGAGACCCGAGACCCTGAAGGCTGGAATTCAAAGTGTGTGGAAAACGTTACAGGATAAGTTAACCTGTTCACTCGGAAGCACTGCAGACGTCACGTGGACAGGACTTGATGGGCGTGGCCAGTTTAAGGGTTAAACAGTCAACTTCTTTGCAGATGACCTTGACTTATTTACTTCAACCCCAAATGGATTAACAGTAGTTCTGAATGAATTATAATGATGTAAATAGGGGAACTAGTTAATTTGACAGTGATGAGGCCTTAATGCGTGGCTTTGTTTGAAGGTTTAGGTGTGCAGAACACACAGGTTCACTGGGTCACATAAAAGTGACTCCCCGGCATGTAATCAGGAAAAGCTTGACTAAAATTATTTAATAACTGCACTCCATTTGTTTAGCATACGGCATGTTTTTGAGCAAAAAACAGTTCAACCAAATGACTGTGAAATCAAACTAACATTTTTTTTTGATACATTACTCAACTAACTGCTTTAAAAAGTGAGTACAATAAAATCTTGATTGCAATGACACATAATTTGGTAGTGGCGTATCCCCCACAATATCCAGGGGCTACTGCATTGTCACTCGCAATAATTTTGATAATACAATTAAAGCACAGAGTGGTGACTCACTGTTAATAGAGATTAGTGAAAGCGCTCCTTTCTTGATTACTATTTGGGCATTTTGTCTTTGTGGTGACGGTGAAACTGAAAATATGGGGGAAGAGAACAAGCATGAGGTTACGCACCTAAAAGGAGAGCCATCAGTACGACCCTCCGCACTCGCACAGGAGACAGAGGATGTAACTGTGTTGTGTTTTTTATGCTGTAAATGCCAAAAAACATTTATGACTTTACCCATAAACCCCCATCAGAGAGTATTTTTGTTGTCTGATGATTCAGAAAGAATTACACAACTGTTTGAGGGCGTTACAGTGGAGAGGCTGAGGCTAATGACCTGCCTAACAGAATCTATTACTGTACTAAGTCATAGCGAGTCAAATCAGCCGTTTGAGAGACTGTAAGCGTTTGCCACCATCCAGGTCATTTTTTGCATTAGAAGTTAAAACATTTTCAACTATCTAAAGCAGGTCCGGTCGCTTTTGACTGAACACTTCTAACTACATCCTGAGAAGCCTTTCTGAGGATCCTTGGGTGCCCCTGGAGCCCAGTTTGGGTGTAAATCTTTGCTGATGTAAACCATCAAACATTGATGGTCCAGCTGGGTTGCTGTGGAAGCAGAGACTGAAGCCAGTAGGGCTCTTTCTCTTTCTCTCTCTGCTTCCTGAGCACTCCTGCTCTGCCTCTGTTTATCCTCAAGCATCCCCTCTTGTCAACAGATTAGGACTGAACCCCGCTGTCTCTTCCTCTCGTCGTCTCTCCCTGCCTCCATCTCTCTGTCTTTTGGCCTGTCTCTTTACATCTGCGCTTCTGCTCTATTCTTGTGACGGGAGAAAAGAGCGGGAGGAAGAGGAGGGGGAGATATAGGAGGAAAAAGAAAACGTGTGTGTGTGTGTGTGTGTGTGTGTGTGTGTGTGTGTCTGTGTGAGATGGGACAGGTGCTTGCAGTGCAAGAATTGCTTTGCTTGCCTTGCTTGCATGATCAGGCTGCAAAAATGTTCAACTCAAGCAAAAAGGTCTGTTCAAGAATCGACTCTGAGAATCAGGCTTCCTCGCCTGTGGCCAGACCGGCGCTGGCAGCACAGCGGCAGCAGCAGCAGACCTACACACACACACACACATAAACACACAGAGCCAAATGGTAATTACAGGGGCCCACAGACGCGCGGTCAACCACACAGAGATGTAGTCGGTCTGTGTGAGGAAGCACCGGACTGAGCAGTAAATCAGGCGGCTCAGAGACAGGCGGTCGGAGGTGTCAGCGGCGGAGACCACGCAGCAGACACCTGGAAGAGTCCAAACAGGCTAAGCACACATTAAGCTGCAGATGCTGCGTGTCGGGGAAGGATTCACTCTGATCACATTTACAGGCTTACAGCAGCTCAGCTGGAGACACTGATCTGCCGCTCCGTTCTGCCCCCTCTACGTTTTTGTTCGGCTCTGCTCGCCGCTCTTCAGGTTCTGCACCAGTGTTGCCCGAATCACTTTGGTTCATCGGCCACGAGCATCCCAGTCTGCTCTCACGTGGGGCCGACCAGACCAGCACATCCTGAAAACCTTCAGGATGTTTTGCTTTCTTTCAGTGAAAAGAAATGAAAGAGAGCTTTCCTTGAAGTTCACGTGTAATAAATCATGACCAGGCGGTCCATTTTGTAAATTGATGGTGATGACTTAAGAAAGAATTTCAGCAATATGTCTAAATTTTCCTCGTTGAGTCAATCTAGAGCAGCTGCTGCTGTAAATCAGCAGAACCTGTAAGCATGTCTCACTGCTTTGACCGGCTTGCTCTGGAGGAGATGGCAAGTCCTGGGTACCAGCAGGCCCTGGGTACCAGCAGGCCCTGGGTACCAGCAGGCCCTGGGTACCAGCAGGCCCTGGGTACCAGCTTTGTGAGGCAGAAGGTGACCTGCAGCACACTGCTTCCTGAATCAAGAGACAACAAAAGCCCAAAGGGGACCCTTCATAAACATCGACTGGGCTGGACTGGAACCTTTGATGGGCCGGTTCTGGCCCCGGATCAATGCTTTTTTTCTGACCTGCTTTGCTGGTTCTGTTATTTTGTTCTTTGTTCGGTTCTTCCCGTTCTCCTGTTTCTTTTGTTCTGCTCTCACTGGCTCGGCTCCATTTGCTCTACTTTCTGTCCTCCCTCTTGTTTTTACTTCATTATGCGTTTTCTTGTTCTGACGTGGCTCAGTTCTGCTCACCTTTTCCTCTCAGCTGGTTTTTTTCTAACTAGCTCCTTTTGTTGTTGCTGCCTGCGTTTTATCTGGTTTGCTTTATTCTCATTTTATCGCCAGAATCATCAGACTTTAATATACTTCACCGATGTCTCTCCTTCTCGTCCATCAAGCTTATTACCAATACTCCTCGTCGCCATAACACCGATTCATCACATCTCTTTTCTTCTTTTTTCTAACATCTTTAACCTTCTTATATAAAGCTAGAATTTCCTGCTCTTTTATAATCCCACGAGGTGGTCAGCTCAGCTTCAGCCTGGGAGCTCCTCTGACTGTCTGTCTGGGTAGATCATTGTCTGAGGTTCATCACACCCTCGGCCCGCGGCGCCGGGGACCCAGGTGCTGAAGCAGGTACACACACACACACACACACACTGTTGAACTGTTCACATCAGGCCACATCAATTAATCACCTCTGTCTTTGGAGCCGTGACTGCCCTCAGACACAAACGCACACACATCTGTGTGTCTGTGTGCACGAGCGGGGAGAGAGGGCAATCTATCAAGGTGATCGATAAATAGGGACATTAATATTAGTAATGGGACTCTCTCTCAGTCCAGTGAATATGTCTCCGTCTTTAAGGTAAAATATGAATTTTTCTTGGCACCTGAACATTTGCAGTAGAACCACGAGCACGGACACGAGCACGCACGACTCTACCTGCATGCTAAGAGGGGGTACACTGCTCTCTCACTCTGAGACACACACACACACACACACACACACGCACATCGACTTTCTCTCTCGAGGGACAGTAGTCTGCGCTGGTCTTTACACTCTCACTGCACGCACGCACGCACGCACGCTCGATAGTGAGACTGAAGGCACAATGGTGCCAAGCGCATGCATGCTGCGTGCGTGCGCGCGCGCGTATGTGTTGGGAATTGATTCAGTGTGACTTATGTTAAAACGCAGCGACCAGACTGTGCACTGGATCCTCGCCTCATCAATCATCCCCCGGCTGGCAGGTTATGCGCAATGTGTGTTTGCATGTGCAAGAGTGCGCGCGCGCTTGTGTGACCCACACTGCGTTTTTGTATGTGTCAACCAAATCTGCCCATGCGTTTTAAAGGTCACGTCAAAGCAATGTCGTGTGCAGATGCTGCACATCTCTCCCGCAAAGTGTAATTGAAGAAAAACGAATGCAGCCAGTCCGGGCCGTTTATGTCTGTGCTCTAAATCTCATTTTCCCCAGCGGAGCAAAGACCCTGAACACCCCACGACTCCTTCCCTTTGGCTTCTGCGGGCGGAGGGCTTGATGATGATGTCCAGAGCAGTTCAAATCTGTAACAACACATTTTTACCCGCGCACGCGCGCACAGAACCACGCGCGCACGGACTCGCTGCCAGACATAAATCCACAATATACAAGCGCTGGCAGCACCGACAGAAAGAGACCCACGGAGCTCACAGACGCCCGCACAAACAATAAAAACGGGCTTTTATAAGAAACTTTCCGCCGCCGCTCGCGTCTCCGTCAGGTCACAGCGCCATTAAACATCACTCACCTTGGTTTAAAGTGATTGCCAAAGTTATGATCCACAAAGCTGGCATGGTTCAGCCGAGCGCATTCAGATTCCTCCCCTCGGCTCTGCCTCCCCAACAAGACACCATCAGTTCCTCCCGACCGGGTGAATTTAACCGGAATCCTCTTTGAGTCATGAGAGTGCAAGAAGACACATTTAGAGAGGAAAAAATCCAATGTCTCTTTTCCCCTAGTCCCCCTTCCTCTCTTGAACTATTTCTCAGTTTTCCTCCGTGCGTAAATTAAATCTGCCTCCACTTTTTTTTGCTTGTTTCTCACTCTGCGTCCCTTTTCCTCTCTGCGCTTTGGATTCCCATTTAAACAGGACTGAATTCCTCTCTCCCTCTTTTCTCTTTCTCTCTCTGCCTCTGTGCTCCCCTCCTTTCATACAATCAGTAGCACACACCCCCTCCCTCCCTCTTCACTACCACTACCTCCACCTCTTCCACCCCTCCCGCTCCAAATCTCGGTTGTAGGCCGAGGCGGAGGAGGAGGGCGCTGCAGCGGCCGCAAGAGGAACTGCGCTTAAAACATAAAAACTTAAAAGAGTCAGGTGTTTAACTTTATAAACGTGAGTACTTTATAACCTTTAAATAAAGTAGCATAATAATGTAGCTACGCAGTTCAGGGTCAGTCACATATTGTGGACATTGATTCGATTCACATGAAAGCTCGCAGATTTATGTGTTTTCCTGTTACTGGGATGATGCAGCGCGTGTTTATGGGGATTTCTTCTCAAAGATGGGACTCTGGTTCATTTCTATTTATTTTTAAAGCGTAAAAGCCACCAGAACACCCGTTTAACTGCGGCTAACACGTCTGCAAATACAGCAACATGTAAATTACGTTAATAACAACTGCATAATTCATCAATCAAACGAGGTCAGCTTCCGCACCGCACGCGCTTGTTGGCACCTACATCAATGCGTTTTGGTTTCATTATAACAAGCTCACATTTCTGCGGCTGAAAACGGATTAATTTATTATAACTGTTTATTCACCATCGAAGCTTTTATGTGCAGAACAACTTCGGTACAAACTAGTGATTTATCTTCACATGAGCGGACAGAGTGCAGACGTCGCTGCTTACTGTGTGATTAACCAGCAGCACGTGGACAGCATAACGCTGATTGTGACCTCCAGCGCCAACACGTGCTAATGATTTTCCCCAAACCGCAGTGCAAACGAAATGAGAGGAATGAAAGGAGACCGCACAGAAGAACGAAAAACTTTTCCTCAAGAGAGAAAAAATAATCGATTTCAGACATAATAGGATGAAGTTTGCTGCCAATGTCGAATGTAAGTTAATAGACTTCAGTAGGAAAATCAGTGGCTCTTTTAGGAGGATTTCTGCTTCAAGAGGCTGTGATTTACTTTGCTGCACTGCCATCTGTCGGACGTTCCTTCTAGCTGCAAGCAAAATAATAAAGGACCTGTTGATATCTTCATTCAGTGGATCTGTGAGCTACTTAAAAAATAGTGTTTTGCTCACAGATGCAGATGAAAAGGAAGATATTTATCACCTAGAAAAAAAATCTGATTTTTTTGCAATTATGTCACAGTGAAAGTTCATAAATCTAAAGTCCATTTAGTCATAATCAGGAAGCCACAACAGACCTCATCTGTAATACTGAATTCGGTGTTTGTTTTTAAAGAAAAGCTTTTTATCTTTTTCAGAGTATGTCAGCAGACAGGCGGAGCGATATTCCCAACAACATTCCCTCTGGTATGGAGCTCCATGACGGTGCCCTGAGAATGTGGAGGCCTTTTAAATGTTAGTTCGAGTTCTTTGATTGTGAAAACTTCCTAATTGTTTCAGAAAATCATTTTTCAGTGAAAAACGATTCCACAAAATTCCACGACTAATAACACTGACGAGACCTGACGGACCTGGTATTTTTACTGTTTCCCAGCATAAAGAAGAAGCGATAAGAGACATGAAGTTAACCCAAATGCATGTTTATTGAAGTCAACAACCAAACTGGTGTTTTAACAATCAAAAAAAAAAAATCCCAAAAAAACAAATACTTTATGAACATAACAGCCAACGGATGCAAAACCCACCACAGCATGCGGTCGGGCCTCACCTCGATGACATCATCAGCCATAGTACAAAGTAACATACATGACAGCACTACTCCCGTGTGATATGAATATTTATTCAAAAGGAAGACTTGTCATTCAAAATAACGATGATGAGAACAAAGACGTTTTAGTTACTGAAATAAGAACATTGTTGTGAATGCAACACACATGAGAGTGAGTATGGAGTCTGTCTGGGTCAGTTAATACACACTTCACACACACACACACATACACACACAAACACACCGCAGTAACAGGCATCGAGCCTGCTGTGCATCTGCAAATGTGTGTGTGGGTGTGTATTGAACCTAAAGTGTGTGTGCAAAGTGTGCAGGGTGCAGGGGTGCATTCAGTATCCCGTAAAAGGCAACACTATGTACATGAAAAGAACTAAAATTTGCTGTTGAAACAATAAAATATGCAAAAACTAAACGTCTAACCTTCAAGTTTTGGAACATCTAATTTCAAGAAAAGGAGGAAAAAATGATTATCAATTAAAACGAAACAATGAGAATATGCACACCTTTTACAAAAAACATAATTTAAAAATTAATTGGCTCATTCTACAGAAAGAAAAGAGATGAGCGGCAGCTAGTGTGCGGCTGCCTAATGAGGAGGTGGTGAAGTCGAGTGGAGGGGCAGGACGGCTCGTAGCGACTGAAGAGGGAGAAGAAAAGCCGTTGTTTGCTGGCATCTGGTGACAGTCAATCATTACTGCACTGATGCACTGAAATATAATTAGACATGAGTGCACGGCTCAATTCTACACGGTTCTGATAAAGCAATAAAGCAGCGGTAGGAAGAGGCAGAAGGAGTCCTGCTTTGTCAGCTGCTGCACTGTTTTGCTCTGTGCTGAGGAGGTGCAGACGCATTTAACCGGGACATGTTTGCAGATCAGAGGGAAGCAGGGAGGTCAGCCGGGCGGGCCGCCGCCGCCTGTGTCTCAGGAGACCAACTTGTCATCGCTGCTCATCTCCGACACTATCTACACTTTCCAACCATTTCTCATGCAAGCTACATGCTAGCACACTAACTAAGACGAAGGACAGGACAATAAATTACAGGCAAATACAGGTCCATTAGTTTTTAAAACACACTACACTTTGGTGAGTATGAGTCACATAGTCCTTTCTCCATTCACAGAGCAGAACCAGACTGGGGTTAAATACAAATCAATGATAACACCTTCAAAGTGGACAGCCGGCTCTGTGAGACGCAGCCAGTCCTCTGATCTGCAGCCATGACAGCGATGAAATGATGCCGGAAGAGCAAACATCAGATAAACAGAGCACGCCCAAACACACAGCATCCGAGCACTGCTCAAGCCCGCTTTACCGCGCCGTCAACACTGAATGCTGCAGCCGGGAGCTCGAGGAAGGAAAACAACAGCTGGCCCTGCTTCAGGTCACAGCCAGCTCATAGACACACTAGCTGGGCTACTTTCTTCCAGAGAGGCCAGCTAAGGTAGCAGTTAACAACAATGTGGGGGAAAGGAATGTAAACCACATTCCCTGAACATTCCCGAAAAAGGTGTACAAAAACGATCAAAGACAACTGCCTACAGGTAGACTGACAACAACAGCAAGTGGCTTCCTCTCCGAAACACTCTGCAAAGAGCCGTCAGCACAAAGATGCTACTTCTACTGGACGCCTGCACGGACTCGTGGATGAGAGGCGAGCGAGGAGACTCGGACATCAGTTGGATATGGAAGCGGGGGAGACGAGCGATGAGAAGAGGGGACACGGGGTGAAGGTGGATCGGGACGCAGACGGGATGATTGATTAAAGGATGCGAGGAGCGGACGGGCGGAGAAGAGGGGAAAGAAGAAGAGAACATTTAAGTTCTAAATGACTTTCTTCAGTGTTAGCGCCGCCCCGACTTGGCACCCTGCCCACCAAACCTAAACTTGGCATGCGTGCAGTCTGCAGCCCGGAGCCTCTTAGTTAGATTGCAATCAATTTCCATGACTGGGCCAAGTGGAGCTTCCAGAGCCAAGGCGAACTTCCAACCTTCATAAAACACCACGCATTTATGGGAACCTTTTGCTAAACCGGTTAACGATTCCTGCCTGCAACAACACACATAAAGGAAAAGGAAAAAAATAAAAACGGTAACGAAAAAGGTTTTTGCCAGGAAGTTTGTCCTAATGCATGTAGGCAGAGCCTGCAGTGAAGAGCAAGCGATAACGGCAAATGCGCGAGCTTCTTAGAGGAAGTCCTGATGTCACTACTCATTGAATTTAGTGCCAGGTGGCCTCGCCAGGACCCGCAGTCTGCTGCAGGGAGGAAGGTGAGCCGGGGGAGTCGGGGAGGCCGCGACTCCATCACTAGCGTGTCACCACTCGAAGCTCTTGACCAAAGTTCTGCTGCAGCTGATGAGCGTTTGGGAGCAGAAGACCAACGAAGCAGGGAGGAAATAGCAACACTGAATGCAGCACACACACACACACACACACACACGAAAAGAATTAAATAAATAAACAGTCGAAAACCTGAACATTAAAATCAAAACAGTTGGAAATTGGATTCGTGGGCTGACGGACTGACACACACCGTAAACCGTTAACACTGACAGTAACACCGAG
>VOQJ01014316.1:59230-76627 GCA_015052665.1 Apistogramma diplotaenia | reverse complement strand
ATTGAAGCTATGGACTGGCCCGCCCGTTCCCCAAACCTGAATCCGATTGAGCACATCTGGGACATCAAGTCTCACTCCATCCACCATTGCACCACAGACTGTCCAGGAGTTGGCGGATGCTTTAGTCCTGGTCTGGGAGGAGATCCTTCAGGAGACCATCTGCCACCTCATCAGGAGCATGCCCAGGCGTTGTAGGGAGGTCATACAGGCACATGGAGGCCACACACAATACTGAGCCTCATTCTGACTTGTTTTAGGGACATTACATCAAAGTTGGATCAGCCTGTAGTGTGTTTTTCCACTTTAATTTTGTGTGTGACTCCAACACCAGACCTCCATTGGTTAATAAATTTGATTTCCATTGATGATTTTCTGATTTTGTTGTCAGCACATTCAACTTTGCACAGAACAAAGTATTCAGTGCAAATATTTCATTCATTCAGATCTAGGATGTGTTATTTGAATGCTCCCTTTATTTTTTTTGAGCAGTGTAGTTTTTCTATTGGGGATTGTGACATTTGGTGTATATTCATAATCTGCTTTATGTATACCTGACAGTTTTGTGACAAATGTGCAAAACCCTTAAACAAACATTTTCATTTAGCCCTCCAGAGCACCTGACAACATGCCACAGTTTGGGAATTGGGGAAAAACAAAAATTGGTGGCATATGAAAAAGTTTCAGTGCAATTTAGCCATAAAGCAGACAGCTCAACACCTTTTGCTGCCAGCTAAAATACTTTCTATTCTTAGTTGAGCAATTTTCAGCCACTCTTGCAGATCACTTCCAGTTCTTTTTTTAATGCTGTCTTCCACACATTGCATGTTAAATATACCCACAGATATTCAGTGATGCTCATGTAATGGGATTGGGAGTGCTTGATAAGGCTTCCTTGTAGACCATGTACATGCATCATTTTGCATTCCTGTCAGCCCAACCCTTCCTGCAGCTTCTTTTGCAGTCATATGGTTTTTCTGCTTTGCTTTTTTTTTGCCGAACAGATGGATACTTTTCTTGCTCTTCATGATATTTTGTTGATTTTCACAGTTCCCTTTAAATGCTATTTCTTAATGCCATTCCGGACAGTGGAAATTGTAAGCTGGAAGCGCCTTTGATATCTTTTTATAGCCTTCCTCTGGCTTGTAGGCGACACTTAACTTCATTTTCTCATCCTCAGTCTTTGTTAGGGGGAACCCACGGTTGTTGAGTCTTGGGTATGTTTGATAAATCCTCCAACTCCTCAAACACAAAGTCCTAACAGCGATTCTTATCAAAAGCCTAATCAAATTCTACAAGTGGGCTTCCAAAACTTCTGCACTAGCAAGCCACATATGCAGAATAAAATGAATGGATAAAATAAAATGAAATACTGCATTGCATTTTGAAGAGAGACTCATTTTAATGCTTCTTTGCTGCAAGTGTTTTATTTCTTTTGCATAAAAATGCACTCCATTTCAAACACAGCCTACACCAGTTTACTGCCGTATGCCTGTGGTGTGGCCTGCTCTATCAAGCTAAGGACACATGTGCCTGACCTAGCTACCAAAGTATCTGGAACTAGTTCACCAACTGAAGAAAATAAAATAGACAAAGTGCCTATTTTTATTTTCTTTTAGATAAAACCATGGTTCATCACAGGCTAAGCAGCACTTATAATCCTGTCCTTAGGTCCATTCACATATTTACACCCAATCAATTACACTAAATAGCAGTTATCTTTGGCTTGAGGGGCAGGACTTGTACGTCAGAGGAAGCTCTGCCAAGGAGATCCTCTCTTGTCTGCCCTTCTCTCAGCATCCATCAGTGTGACCCAAATAGTAATCATTCTAACACTGTGAATCATCTATGGCCCCAGCCAGCTCAACCAAGCAGCTACAGAGCTCAGAGCGAACCCAAGAGGTCTCAGGGGCTACTGAGATAATTTGGCTCTTTGCAATACTTTTACTTTGAAGTGGAAAACCACAAAAACCGCAGACTTAAGTCATTCTGAAACTGAAATAAACACGTTTTTTTAAATTTTTTTTTATTAAGAAAAGACTTATTTAAATTAATCTCTGGAGCAGCTCTCCAAACTCTCTGGCACTCGGGACTGCAGGCAAAGATTTAAGAGCCATAAACCAGCCTCTCTCTCTTCAACAGCAATCAAAAAGGGTGCTGAAATGTCGACAATATGTACATACAAACAAACCAATACACTCCATGTCAGACAGGTTCTCTGTGGCTAGATACCAACTGAAGGAACATTCAGTCCAGAAAGCAGGCTACAGTCAATCACAGGATCTCACATCCTGTCTTCAAGTTATATTTCAATTCTGACAAAACTTACCAGTATTATTTAAAGGCTGATATGCAAAGAAATGGGCTAAGAATAATTGCATTAAGTTCATATGGCACAGTGAAGTAGATGCACTGCTTTTTAATGCATTGTGCCAGTTTAGTCAACAGCTCTGTTTAAGAGCTCTCATGCACAAAATTATTCGCCTATCGCACCATTAGTTGCCATGGAAGCTGGTTAATATAATGTAATGTGTAGAACAGACCCCCCATTGTGCGTTTGTAGAGAGTTTTATATTAAATTTGATTCTTGACTCCACTTTGGACATGAAGAGAAATTGGGTTTTTGACCAGTAGTTAATCAAAAGCTATTTCACCATATGGTAAAAATACAAAATCACATAGAAGAACTGACGGATGACACTTAATTAACCTACCTATAAAAGTCTGCTGTGCCTGGGAATTTCCCCCTATCCGTGGGGAGCACGAGTGCTGATAGCTGGATCCATTGGCACCCATACTCGCTTCTCTTCACTTGCTATTTGGGGGTCCCCCCTCCTGCTGAGTCATTCTGCTCAGACGACGTATTCCTCTCAGTTGTCAGTTGTGGGTCAGGCACGGATACCCTGAAGCATCCTCAGAGCTCCAGGCCCGAGCTGCCATAACTGCAGCAAGAAAGATGAAAAGGAAAAGAAATCACACAAGGAGATGTATTAAGCTCAAGTGATTGCATTTGACTGTTGCTGACTATGCATGCCGACTACTACATGGTGAAACTGGACCATTTGTAAAGATAATGATGGCCAGATGTGTCAGTGTTAAGGAGGCTGAACAGAGGGACATTTACTATTATCTATCACAGTTTCAGCCATATTGATTTCAGTGCACTGATGAATCATAGCTATCTTAGCCATTTTACAGGTTTGAAGTGGTAAAATTGAGTTGTTTTTTTTTAAAGAGGCTTCAAGTGAAAACTGGGAGTCTATAATCTTCAACAGTGACTCCAGTTAACAAAGACTTCCTCATCCTGCCCTCAGGAAAATGACAGGGAGTCAACTACAATGTAATGCAGATGTTAGGGTGGCTTTCAGAGGGCGGTACAAACCAGAACAACCCACTTTTTGCCCGTTATTGCCTTAACCTATGTGGAATCTAAGAAATGATTTGGATACTTTCCAGTTTAGTTTCACCAAGGTTTGCTTTCTTTTTCAATCCTTTTTGAATCCAAACAATTGGTCCAAGCCGGCGCTGACTTGTTTTTGGCACCCAGAACCAGTATGCTCACACGGCTACAAATCAGTGCGGACTTAATGAGGTTATACTCAGGTGGATATATTGGTCTTTAACAATTTGTTCAAGAAATGTGAATCCTCCTGTAAATTCTGGTGGGTGCTGCAAGGGATCAGAAGAAAAAAACGTTTTAATTTCATTTTAATTATTTTCTACATGAGTTTTCTATCATGATGACAGAACGCTAATATATGATTGGATAATGGGTGTTTAACTGGTAGCACTAACCAAAAACACACAATAGTTATTTTATCCATGAAGAGAAAAGAAAACCTCTATCAACATTTATGCATTAGATTACAGAAACCTCAACAACCGATTTCATGCAAATCAGAGTTCCAACAAACATTTACCCAACAAAACATTTGATCATTCAGTGGGTTGCTAATTCATACGTTTGGGGGACCAACTAATTATTCGAAGACGGAAGCTGTGCTGCTGATGCAGAGCTGAGCAGCTTTAAGTTGCTCCATACAGTCAATTACCACAACTTATTGCTGTGAGCCATGGGATTGGCCAAGGCTCTCGCTTCCCTTTTTGTGCTGTCACTGGCTATGATCTAAGAGAAAACAGGGCACCTCATTAACTGAGTATACCGTCGACCACTCAGGGTAACAATTGCAAACTGAGACTATCTGGCTTCATTTCGACAAGCAAGTAGACTGAAGTTATAGACCTGGAAGGAGAAAAAGTCAACATTTTATTAAGATTTTGTACTCATTGCTCATAAATTGTGGCCTGGGCTTCAAAAAGTCCCACAAATCCTCGAGGTCAGAGCAAGCTGAGAGGGTGCAGACGTCTGCAGGCGTGTACATGGAATACAGGAAGTATAACAGTAGTTGGAGTCTGCCCTTGGTTGGTGTGAGCAATAACTTTATCAGAAAATAATAAGAAGCATTATAGAGATTCAAAAAGTCTGAAAAGACTTTATAAGAATTTCTAAACCTCTTAGTCTTTGGAAATTCACAATAAGACCAAAAAAAAAAAAAGTCAGGACTATTGGTGTTCTCCCTGGGATGGGTGCATCCAGCAGAGTTCACCAAAAGCACAATGTGTAATCCTAAAAGAAACTCAATATATTGTTCACTATAAGAAATAATCTTTACTTAACAGCGTCCAATGTAAGTAGGAAAAATGTTGTGTTTATTAGTTTGATCAGATTGGGTTTGTCTATAATTGTAACTTCGATGAAGATCAGACTGCAAATTATAAGTAATCAATTCAGAAATGCTGGCAAATTAAAGACTTTGCAAACTGCTACTTGCAACCAAAGTGGAGGCGCTTATTCTCATTTTCCCACTGCACTTACATCCTGGCATAAATATGTCTCTTTCTAAACATTACTAAGAGACTTGGAAATGTAATCCTCATTGTAGCCCTTTGAATAACTCAATACAAAAACAGTCACGTGTATATATTCTCATTTAGTCTCTTTTGTATGTAGGACCAGACTTAGAACTGGAGTGTGATGGGAGATCTGTTTTATCTCAGACTGCTAGTTTTCCTGCCTACCATACTAATAAATCATTGTGTCTGCCCCTGTAGAGCAGCACTCCACAACCTCCCAAGGGTTCAATGGAAAACCACAGCCTCTTACTCCACACACAAATAGTCACCAGGCAGTCACACTAGAGCACTCCAATAAAAACGTTGGTTGATTTTTATTTCATTAGACCGCTTTAAATAAGCCCCATCTTCACAGGGAATTAATTTGGACAAAATTAGAAATTGAATTTGAATATGTAGGAGAGAGGAAGCAGCCCTTGAGATATATACTGTCTTGTTTACAAAAAGGCAGCAGAAGTGGGGGTGGTGGTGGTGGTGGTTGGGGTCCTCAAAGGAGCACAGCAGAGGCAGAATAAAACAAAGCAACTAATGCAGCCATTCAACACCGCACCAACTCCCCAGCAAGGCAGATTTAATTCATTCAAATGAGTGAACCAAATTTAACTTCAGCTGCAGTGCTGAATTCTAAAACCATAATATAGGACAGCTTTTTCTTTTTTTGGGAGACCTGACACACAATGTTCAGGAAGCGTTTTGGCCAAACATTAAGACACTTTTTCTGCAGTTTAGATCGAAACACTGCGCTCCTCTGTTGTTGCTCGGGCTGGGAGCAGAGGAGGGCGATGCTACAGACGGGGTAAGGCAGACACCAGCCGAGCTGGACTATGCGTCCCTAATGAGAGGTGACAAGAAACACTCCCTGCCCCCACCTATCTATGCACAAGCACACGCACACACAAACACGGACACATATGCACCCTTTCAAACCTCTCACCTTGCCTCATTCATCTGGATTGCTTATTTTATTTTTAAAAAAAATCAGCCACTTACAGGGGTTTTTACAAACACACAACACCAGCCTTCCACAGAACATACAAAAATTACTTGGCACAAGAACAGGACCGATGTATTATTCAAATCACTGTCAGGGCTCTTTATTAATCATTTATGTGGATATCCTCATCATGGCTGGAGAAAATGGATGAGGTGGGTATATAGGTCTTCAGTCCTGCATGCAACCCCAAATTTTAGCAGCACATTTCTATTATTTCAGCGCAGCCTTTCACAAGTCGTTTCCATAAACCTGAGCTCGTCTGCCCGGAACACACGCAACCAACGCCTGAAGTCAAAGTGGCGGCGGTAATTAAGCTAGATGGACTTGACGAGATTTCACCAAATCAAAGATGATGTGGAGAATCACTCGGGCAGCGCAGCAGATGATTGAGAATTTTCAGTTTTATTCCTCGCTAACCTAAAGAAGGTGCACACGTCATTGCTCAAACAGCTTAAAAAAAAACCCTGCTGAGTTCTCTATTAGCCCAACTGTGAATCCTGTGAATGAAACTATGCCCACTTTTTGATGGATGTCTGTGTTAGGTTCACTGGCTAAAGGCCCTAATCTTTTGGAAAAGAGCCAGCGTCACAGTCAGGTCTGAATCAAACACCATAACACTTTCCTGTCTGCAATTACACAACAACGTCACAGTAGGTTATGCATTTCAGCTCTCACACACGGGGCTCTTCAATTTAATGCTTCCAAAAGATTTTTTTTTTTTACTACTGCAATACTGGTATATGTATGAAGTCATTTCACAATGGGAATCACAGCAGGAACATAAAAATTTATTTTTCTGATTCACAGACTACAAAAAAAAAAAGAAAGATGCTGGCCCTGGAGGATGAAAAGAAGTTTTGCTGTCACAAAAACTGTTAAATGGCCTCTGGGGACAGTTGGCCATTACGTGTTTAGCTTACCAAGCTGTAGAGAAGTACAGCCTTCAGTTACAGATGGTCTGACTCTTTTGATATTTGATACAATCAAGGGTGCTCTGAAAGGTCATAAAAAGCAATGCGGCAGTGAGCAGAAACCAGAACTCTCTCACACAGAGTGACCTCCATGGCACTGATGCAACTACACACACCCCACAGCAAGATACACAACTGGAACAGCCACCGAAGGTTGATGGAAAACAAAATAAAGGCCTCCCTTTAAAATAATAAGTCATATTTAATCTGGAATGATAACCGGAGACACAAAATTCAGAGGCAGAGCTGACCGCTTACGTCGGCAATGTTTTTACCAATCAGGTAAATCGGTATAACGTCGCGCTGGGCCATTCAGCTGATTACAGGCTCTGGCAGGAGAGCCACAGAAAATGAAAGAAAATCAGAACAGGCTGGAAAACAGACAACACAGTGAAATGACAGAAATGGAGAGAGGAAACAAAAGTCCCCACAATGATGACTCATGGTGAGCAGCCTCAGGATTAGCCTGTGTCAACTAACAATATGGACCGTAATGGTGCATATTTGACATTTTACAGAGTACGCTGTCAGCTGATTACATTTTGCTCTGGAGAACATGAAAGGGCAAAATGGGAAATATGAACCAGTTACCTCAGAGTTGATTTATTTTCTTTTAGACCTTTGATTGAATACATGATGCCAACACATCTGACAAACACTGAATAGATGCCCATCATCCTGTAGGTGTGCTTGAAAATAAAAACTGAAGAGAACCATCATGTCAATAAGGAGATGTTAAGTAGGCACACACTAATGACTGTGCAAACACGGCATGGTAGTCGATCTTCAGAGAATGAATGGCAACTCAGGAAACAATGGAGTGCTTATTTTAAATGAGATGTCAATGCTCATTGTTGAGTTCTCCATCCAACTGGCCAGGGTAAACAGCATTCATAGCTCATTCAATCACTCTGTGGCAAGTATTTGCAAGCCTACTACCTTTCATGCCAGTCATGGACTTCTGTAACTCCGATAATTACATGTCATTACACAGCTCTGGAGCACCGACAGAAACACTTAACCTGGCAAAATGGTAAACATAAGCATTGAAGAGCAGAAGGCACTTTTTTTTTAAGTGAGGATCTGCAAAGACACAGACAGGTTGCATTTTAGAAAAAAACAAACTGACTGCTGAGTCTAACTGCAATTTCAGCGAGATTACCACGGGATTATCACAGACTGCATATGGCTCTCCATCACTTACACGGATGGCGATGCCAACAAAACATCACATACGTTGTTAGGGAAAAAACACGTCTTGCTACAGCCAATACCAATCTTCTATTGGCTGGGTAAATGCAAGAGAGCCCCACAGTGCAAAGCTGATATGTGCAAATTTACAGCAATACCGGCCTTTGGATCTATTACGGTCATGACATGATAAGTGGAAATTATTATAAGATTTAGCCTCACGATAAATCTTCATCTTTGCATACCGACTGCAATTGCAATTTAGGCTGTTCCCAGAGCTCAGTCTGTCAACTACTGTGTCACATAGATGCAATAATCAGCAACATGTAGGTTTTTCTGCAAAGTGAAAATTACACATTTATCCTGAACTTTTCCACCAATCTAGCCACATACACAGACACACACACAAAGAAATAGGAGTTCACTTCTGCAGCGCGTGTGAAAATAAATCTTATTATTTGCAAAGGCTTTGTTAGCCTGCCGTTATCTCGGAGCTATTGTTGCTCTCTAGGCTATCGTTGCTCAGCGGAAGCCTTGGTTAAAAGTGCCCGTAAGAGCAACCACACAAAAAAAGAAAGAAAAAAAAGGAGGAAAAAACCAAACAAAACAAGCGGATTGTTTGTCTCGGCTTATAAAAATGGGAAGTAATGTCCAAATTGTTTGGCGACAGCTCAGCCAGAAGAGTCATATTCACCACAGCCCTGTAATTAGTAGCATATCCTAAGAGGCTAGGGTAAGCTATCTCTGCTGTGTCGCTTTGACTTCACCCCTCAGAAATTTACTTTGAGCAAGATGCAATGCAACTGTTGAAAAGCGGGCATTCAAAGATATTTACCAGAAAGTGAGGAGCTTCGTAGGCATTATTTTTCCTTCGTTTCCCCTCGTAGTTTAGGCAGCACTCCGATCCAACTTGTCTCTGGCAGAGAGAGAGGGAGCGAGAGAGAGAAAAAAAATGCAGCTCAACACCTTCTTTTCCCAACTCTGCTCATTACGCACGGCTCGACGTCAACCTTTGGTCTCTGATGTGCAATAATTTCCACTTCCGTCGACTTTCCGGTGATTTTTCAGCATCTACCTCGACTAAAAACTAAAGCCAAACCGTTTTTAATCTCGGTTCGGTTCGGTATTTCCCCCTTAGTAGCACAACGCCTTGTTGGGTGGTTGTTATGGCCTATCCCAACGCTACTCGTTTCAAGCTAACTAAAATAAGAAGGAAACTTCCGATATCTTTCAAAATAAAATTCCGAATTTCAGAAATGTGTCTTTTCTTTGTGCAGTAACATATATAGCCAATAAAAAATAAAAAGCGGTTCATATCCTGTGTTTAATATTCAAATTTTACAAAAGTTCTGCAGGAATCGATGAAATACCCGTCGAATTTAAAAGGCACACTTTGCTTGTGCTATAAAACACCTTAATTTTGAAAGCAAAGTCGATCTTTTTTTGAATTTAGGTCAACTTAACACTCTCATTGCTGTACGCCGACTGTTCAAGAGGCCCTTCAGTACTCAAGACAGATTGTGCAATATGCCATTTGCGAGCGCCCTCTAGCGATTAATTGGGGGCCGTAATCAGAAATAGGCTACGTACGTGTCAAGATTATACGGGCAAGACAGCACTTCTCAGTCTCCCTTTACGTATTAAATACCTGATGAGATTACCAGTAATACTGCATTAGACTTAGTAGCTTTAAAGAACAGCCGGATGCATTTTAATATAATATTATCTCAAATGAGACCGACAGTGCAACCCAGTACATGCTATTCACGTGTATTGTCTATTAACCGTGTCCTCCTTCATTTAGAGGCAGACCTATGAGTTATTATGATGCAGGCTGCACCACCAGTTTGGGCTTTGAAGCTAACGGCTGCAACACATCTTTGCTACACATGCAGTGTTTTGCATGCAAATGATCTCATAACACAGTTTAATTTGGGATACTATTTGAATTAAATGTCCATTATTAGATTAACAGGCATGCTATTAGCAAAGACTTAAGGAATTAAAGTTGCTTCTTTTCTTCATCTAGATCAAGTTCTTGCTGCCTCCTGTTGAGGGCGACAGAATACTAATAATGTGAGCTGAAACCTTTTAGGACCCACATTATAGCTCTAAAATAAAACATAAACAGTGGACACTGAATGATGGGGAATCTTAAAGGAAAACCCTTAAATCAAAAAGTCAAGCCGTACATTCGATTTCTCTGATTTTACTCGGACACCCTGTCCTCCAGCCTATCAAATAGTAGTTTAAATATGAGACACTGAATCAGAGAACAGGATGTCCCTGTGTTTGTGTCGTCTTTTGAAGACTGTCTTTTAAAGATTTTTGTAACAGATGGAGGCAGAGCCTTTAGTTTTCAGGCCCCTCTAGTGCGTAACTGGCCCCCAGATTGCATTCGGGAGACGATCACCCTTTCTATTTTAAAGATTAAGCTTAAAACCTTGCCTTTTGGTAAAGCTTATAATTAGTGCTTGATCAGGGGACTCTAAACTGTCCCTTAGCTATTCTGCAATAGGCTCAGACTGCCACTTGACTCCATTTAGTTTATTAAGCATTAGTTTTCCATTCACCTGTTTTCACTCTTGATGTGTTTATACACACCTCAGCATCTCTCCCTTTGCTTTTTTTTTTTTTTTAAAAAACCTCTTCACCTTTTCCTCTTCTCTTTTCCCCTTACCCCCAACACAGCCAGTGTTTTCTTCCTGTTAAAAGGGAGTTTTTCCTTCCCACTCTCACAAAGTGCTCAGAGGGCAGGGGTGTCAAACTCAAATACACAATGGGCCAAAATTCAAAACTGGGACAAAGTCGCGGGCCAACATTGATATTTATTGAAAGAAATCTTCCTTCGGATATAACAATGAATCTTTTCATATGGACCTTAACTTGTTTTGCTTACCAAACCAACCAAACACATTTTCATCTCTTCTACTTTCTGGCACCTTTGAGTCACGTCCATGTCCTTGTACTTGTCTTGGTGTTTTGTTTCATAGTGTCGTCTAATGTACTCCAATCCAGGCACCAATACTGGGGGGCCAGCTCCAAATGTCCTTTGGTATGGGTTCACGGGACAAATATAATTACACTGCGGGCCACAGTTTGACACCTATGTCATAGGACATTGCTTGATTGTTTGGTTTTCTCCAATACTGTAGGGTCTGCCTTGCAGTATAAAACACCTTGCGGTGTCTGTTGTTGTGAATAATTGCTACATTTGGTTATTGTATCAGTATTAGTTACCATCATTTACATATTATTACTTAAGTACTTTGTGCCACGTGTAGTTTCTAAAGAGAAACATGTATGTTCCCTACAAATTATTGTTGTTTGCTTAAATAAAGACTATTCAGAATTCAATTAAAAAAAAACTTTTTGGGTGCTTATTCAAGCTTGAAATAGGTGTTTTGCAATCAATAACCCCCCCCCCCCCGCCCCCCTTTCAGTTCACTTTTATTTTTAGGGACACAAGACCAAATTTGCTGTGTTGAGAACTCATTCTGTATGTTTACATGGGTGTCTTTGGCCCATCGAAGTAACTCCTCCCAGGAAATGTGATGGGAATTCGATAAAAGCACAGGCTATCTGTCAGTATCTCACAGGATGTGAGGAGAAGTTTCCAGAGACACATTTTTCTTGTGTGAAAGAGATTTACAGTTAGCTGGTTCAAAGAGGATGTCCTCGCTTTTTAAGAGACCCTCACTGACCAGGTTTCTGCTGATGAACAACATTAAGCAAAATCACGAGTCAACCATCTGCACCAAGCCAACCAAGGAAATGATCTTGCTTGTACTTGTAAATGTGCTTAAACAGGCAGTCATCCCTGGACATCTAAACTGTATAACATCCTGCAAAAGAATCAGGGATTGTAATATTTTGCCTGTAATGACTGAACACTAAACCTCAAGTAATGCAATTTTAGGGACTATGCTGTCAGAAAAATACAAACAATATAAAAAAGTCAGTTTTGGGAAGTCACTGTCCATGATTGTTCAAATGGCCCTAATGTGAGGAATTCAAGCGAACTGCATTCCCCAGCCTGCAGAGTGGAAGAGATGTTTTATTCATTTGTTATTTATAAGTCAGTGCGACGCTTTGGCCTCTGTAAAAAGATCCTATGATGGAACTGCAGCATGCCTCTATAAATCTGTTAATCTGTCCTAAGGGACATCCATAGGGCCTTTTACAAAATTCGTCCCAGGTTAGGAATACCAGAGGGGAGAGGTAGAGAGGGGGTATCATGGTAGGAAGAAGGGAGGGACGGGATGAAGTTATATCACCCAGTAAGTCACTGAGAGTGCGACCCTCTGTTGTGTTCATCGAGTTTTAGTTTCAACTTAGCTGATGACATCAGATGTTTGAGAGCTGTGCTTTCAAATGTGCATTAAATCTTGTCATATATGTAACTGATTATATTCACATTGTCTGTGAATGAAACATTCATATTTATATTTTCCTGGACTTTGTTACAGCAGTCTATCTTTGCATTGTGCATGTTTGCTGTG
The DNA here is from genome assembly GCA_015052665.1 of Apistogramma diplotaenia. Lineage (NCBI taxonomy): Eukaryota > Metazoa > Chordata > Actinopteri > Cichliformes > Cichlidae > Apistogramma > Apistogramma diplotaenia. The sequence goes on along the minus strand of VOQJ01014316.1, from coordinate 64,058 downwards.
ACTCTCCTGGCCCCGGCTGGTTGGGTCACACATCGAATCCCAGAGTATCGGCAGCAGTTACCTCGACACGACTGATTCCTGCAGGAGCTTTGCATTCACACACCAAAGCTTGTGAAGTTTTCTCCAGCGTGCAAAATGTCCCGAAGACATAAAACCTCTGATAAATCTGAAGTGTGACTGAGCTTTTGTTGCCACATAAAGAGCTACATGTGAAAACTGTTGTGTGTTTTTATTTCTGAAACACAGCAAGGGTCATTTTATTGACTGAGGGTTTTCTGGGTGGTGTTTGAACAAAATTTGCGTTTTCTTCCTCTCAACAGTCAGGAGTATAGAGACACTAAATTCTTGGCAGAAACCATGTTGGGAAGGGTCTGTCAGTGCCTCAGACGACTGGAGTCTATCTTTGTAGTAGAGGATGTAAGACTTAACTGAGAAATGCTGCAATTAGGTGCAGGCTTAAATGTTCCTATACATGCTCATTTATAGATGGAAAGTGTTATTAAATAGGAATTTACTCTTTAAAGCTCTCAGTTGATTTCGGACAGCAATATTAATGTTTAATACAAACTAATACAGAGCACTATCATAAATATTAGGACTCACTGCCCATCAACTGTATTTATATTAAAGACGGACGTTGTGATTAAGATCGCGTGACAACCATCTGTTGCATGTTAAGCATTTCATGCATTACACATACAGACATGTAAATCATTACTCATGCAAATACGCGGAGATGCTCAGTATTTCCTTCCTATAATCAGCTCAAACAGCGCTGATAGGTTTGTCGGAATTCTTGAATGACAATTTGTCAAAGCCGGATCAGTCCATTTGGAAAGGTATGGTGTGTCACATATGTCACCACCCCTCTTTGCAACGACAGAGCAAAATTCACCAAAATATACGTATATAATAAAGATTAAAAAAGCAAGTCGCCCCTTTATTTCCGTCCAAGGATCACGAAAGCGACCGAAGCACAGTTGAAAGCCACGGCGCGTAAACCCGTCGTGCGAAGTGGTACAATCAAGACGAGCCTGGGCTGCAAGGGGCCATAGTCACTTTTTCACGAATGAGGGAAACACAACGCCGGGAAGGGAAAAAACCTACCAAAACAATTGACAGTCTGGGTTTTATGTTTCCCCAAGTGTCTGCGAAATGTCTACGAAGGCAGAGCAGTGTAAGTACAGCCGTGTGTCTGTCTGTGTGTGTTTCTGTTTTGACATAAGGGGGGTGGGTTGGAAACTGATTTTTGGTTTAACCAAGAAAGCGAACAAGGGGAGCTGTCCTTGGTGATGAAACCGCGGTTGCCAAGGCAGGTTGCAACACGTCCTCTCACTGCAGAGGATGGCTGGAGGTCTCGGTGCGCACAGAGAGCCACTGAATCACCCTCTGCTTCTCTCTGCATGCTGAAGGAACAATTTCATGGCTGGATCGCTCAGTTATTTATTTATTTATTTTTTCTGATTGACGTGGCTGGCTGAGGTGCGTGGGAAAAGCGAGGTGTATTGCTGGTCTCAAGGTCGACCTGACAGGCGACTGAACAATATGGTGGCTTTATACTGATCAATCATGGGGTCTGATAACACTCTATTGACGTCTCTTGTTAATTCCACTTCAGTGCTTTTGAAACAGGTGGAAACAGCCACCGTCACATTCGTTACCATAAACAATAGATAAAAGAAGGGGTCAAACTCAGTGTTAGGTGTTCCCATCCCCATCAGCTGGCTAAAAGTTGGGTGTTGGTCATGTTGTTTGGTAACCTAACATGAACAGAAAAGATGAATATGATAAATAAAATATTTACAGTACTTGAGGTGTTTTTCGAAGCAAAATGTTTTTTTAAAAAAAAAATCGATACATTTTCACTCAGGATGCTTAATATGATGATGAACGAGACATGATGTTGGTGCTCCACTATTTATTTGCAACACAGGCTTTGAGCAGACATCCTCCGAGCCTGCAGCTGTTATTTTTATTTTGGGGTTTGTCATTTACAGGTCAGGGAGGAAGCTAAACATTACTGCCCAAAGTCACAGAAAAAATGGGTCAGCAATCACCCACTTCAACAAATTTTAAATCCTAACAACAAACAGCAAAGTCATATCTAGACCTACAGAAATTGCCTCGCTATGGAGCAGCCAGCTGGGCTCATTACAGAAATGTTATCCTGTGTTACTTCTTAAGCCCCCTTTCATGTTCACTCTGACCACATTTTCCCAGCTTGTCTTGGGACTTGAACTGGCAACCTTTCGTGTGTGAGCTTGTTTCTGTAAGCAGTAGGTCACTGTCTCCTCTAGGGCTTCTTGTGACCTGCTGCTATACCAAAAAGGTTGCCCGGTGAAGGCCAAAGAAGGCCAGAGAACCATGGGAAAACAGACTCTTTGTTTAACTAATAACTGAAGGATCCATGTTAAATACTGGCTGACAGCTTAGGTGGATCTTATGCGAGCCACAGCAGAAACATACTTGTTCAGTTATGTGTCATGTGTCTCTGCTGCTGTGCATCATATCTCACTAGTGTTGATTTGCTTGTTGCTCTGCTCTTTATTTTGTCCAGTTGCCTCTAAGATACGATACTTGCAAGAGTATCACAACCGTGTGCAACACAATATTTACCCCGTGCCCTCCGGAACAGACATTGCAAACACACTGAAATACTTTTCCCAAACCCTGCTCAGGTAAGTAAACTGCTCTGGAGCCACCAGGTGAAGTAAAAGACTGTAGAATGCTTGATATTTAGCTTCCTTCACAATCAGATGAGGTTAATTACAGTAGGTTGCTCTGACACACTTTCTGAAAGGGATGACAGCGTCACCATTCAATGTCTCATATTAATTTATGATGGCAGCAGGAAGTTAGGGAACTGGCCAGCATGTCAGATATTGCCTTGCTTGTTTGGCTTTGAAGTATATAGACTGTAGCAGATTTCCTGTGTAGTTATGGTGTCATTTTTACAGCAGCGACAGAGATAGGCGGCTCGGTGATGTTTATTGATTCAGTGGTCGGCCACTAAACGAGCGTTTCCCTGGGGTGGTTCGTTTTGTCCTTCCCAGAGGGACTGGTGGAGTTCATCTTCTCCAGCTATGCATTTGCAGGGTCGGCCTGCTCTCTTGGGTGCTGGAAAGGAACAGCATGTTATTTCCTCTTCCAGCATAGGTCAAGTAGGCAGCCATTTTGGACACGTTTTCCTCTTCTTCTTTTTTTTTTTTTTTACTCCAGTTGGAGCGTCATTTTTATAAATGTGCTCTGCAGAGATGAGATGTTTCTTGTTGTTTTAGCATTACTGCCTGCTGGCTTCAGTGAAAACAGCGGCACTCTTTTCTTATTAGCTAATTTATAAAAAGGGTGGGATTACTGGGAGGCTGCACTTGTGTGCCTCACTTCTGTCATTTTTATCAGCTTAGGGTGCAGTCTATTTGGGATTGGCAGCTGGCCTCAATTCTGCACAATTCCTCAGCCCCCATAAGGATTATTACTTTGTGTGGTGCTCACAGTGTATCCTGAACACTTCATACTTTGTTGAAGGGCTGTCCTGCACCAGCAGTCACTGGGCTACTTTAAACATAGGCACAAATCAAGGCACAGATTGAGAGTGACAGGGGTGGCAACTCTGGGAATCGGCATTAACTCAAGTGACGATTATGTCTCTGTGGGGCAGTATCATGCGAGTGAGAAAAGAGTCACTCAGTATGATGCCACTGTTAACAGTTCTTTGATATTTTCCCGAAGCACCGTCTCTTAGCCTCAGATATGCAGAAAAAAAAAAATCACTCTGCCCCCCATTAGAGGAGTCTGGATTCCTCAGAGGGGACTCCAGGATTATCCATACACCTGTGCCTTCTGAAGCCTGGGGTGAAGAAATAGAAGAAAAATCAAAAGGGAGGGAGAGTGGGAAAGTGGGAGTAGTGAGCCTTTAGAAGTGAAGCAGGCATGTGTCATCTTTGTGGAAAACGAATGAATAGCCAAAGGAGGAGGTTGCTGAATCATACACCAATTTTAGGTCAGCTAGAGGGTTACATTATCTATTTACCAGCAATTTTATTCACTTTCTTGAAGATGAGGCACAGCTTTGTTAGACTGATCACTCTGTATCAGTCATTTCTTGCCAGTGTGTATCATCCAGTGCTGTTTAGCCATTATTTTAGATGCAGCACAGTTTTTGTTGTTGTTTTTTTTCTCTTCACACACACATATTAACATGTTAATGCAGGAAATATGTGATATGAATAACTGATACACACATGTAGACCATGATTTTGTAATGGTAGTGCAGGGTTTGACAGTAAATGTATGTCATGTGTCTGTATCAGTGCATTTCTACATGTGTTTTCTGTGTTGTTTGTAATTTTCTCGTGTCGTTTGTACGTATGCGTGCACATATGAGTGTGTCTTTGCTCGTGTCTGTTCAGTGTGTGCGTGCGAGTGTGTCTGATGTTTATGTCTATGTTCATTGTTCAAATTAATGATGTTTTCTATATGAAATATGGGCAGTGAAAAAGTCATACTCTGAGATACAGTCTTGTTGTTGTCTGTAAGTCCTGTTTGAGTTTATGCTGTATAATTACACAGCTTTGATTACATAGTTTAATGAATCTACGCTGACTTAAATCCTACAGAGTATAACTTTGAGGGGATCAGTCACATAATGGTATGTTATGAAATTATACATCTTATGCCATGTTAACAATCTGAAAGAAATCCCCTTTCTCACTTGCCATGTAACTCCAAATGTTGTAATTCTATTTTTTTTTTTGTGCGACCTTTCAAAAAGAAAAAAGAAATTAAAGAAAGAAAGAAAAAAAAAAAAAAACATAAGCATTAATAATCT
>VOQJ01014316.1:31580-58998 GCA_015052665.1 Apistogramma diplotaenia | reverse complement strand
AAAAAAAAAAAAAAAAGAAAAAAAAAAAACCCCCCAAGGGAGAGAAGAAGTTAGAGAAAAAAAAAATTTTTTTAAAAAAAAAAAAAAAAAAAAAAAAAAAAAAAAAAAAAAAAAAAAAAACAATACATCAGCATTAATAATCTGGGCTCTCATGATAAATCCCAGTCATTTGCCTGATAGATCAGCTTAGCTCTTTAATAATGTGCAGTAAAAAAAGAGCAATGCTCTCTGGCCCTCCCCCTCCTCCCTCCTCCACCCTAGACGCTCCACACTCAACCCCAACTAGTTTTTGCTTTTGTTCTTTTAGTTTTTTTTTTCCTCTTTTAAAATTGAATATGTCCACCACCTTCCCCAGGGGACAGCAAACACAATTGTCCATCCTGCATTAGCTCACAAACATAATGCTACCAGTCATCTCCCCCTGATACAACCTATTCCTTTGTCATTATAGTTTCTCCTCTACTGTAGATTAGTTGTTACATTTATTTTAGAAACCTGAATCCATGTGCCTGTTGGATCTCATTATTTCTCCTGATGATACTGGTACAGTATCATAACGTATGCATACAGACATTATTTCTCTGGTGCAATAAACATGTGCTGTGACCTAAGAGCACTTGATCTAACCTCACACACATGTTTATTACTGGCTGAAGCATGTTTCAAAAGTGTCACCTCTGTATTTTCCCGAACCAATTTGGTGTCACTCCCATCCTTGACAGCCCCACTAAAGACAAGGAAATTTCATTTGAAAAATATGCTCTATGGCTCATTGGCCTTTTTTGCATGGTAGCCACTGACCTTGCTGATTGGAAGCTGGCAGCCATCGAGGGACAGTCATTTGAGCTGTCCCTTTTTGGAGAAGTATGGGGTTGCCACTGAAAACATGCCATTTTTTATATTTTTGCTCCTTGTCACCAGATACGCATGAGATGCAGTGATCATTGCAGTTTGTGCTCATGTTTTTTTTGTTTGTTTTCAAAGTGCAAATATAGACAAAACAAAATAAATTCAATTAAAGTCACACGGAACAGACGACGCAGGGAAAAATTGCCCGTGCCTGCATACTGTATACAGTCAAATAGTGAGACACTGCATCCTATGTGGGGTTTATCTGGGTTTGTTTTTTTCTATTTACGCTGTCTCTGTAGTGCCATTTCAATGTAATGTGCTGTTTTTTTGTGTCTTTGTTGTCTCTTTTTTTCCCTTGTTCCCCTCTCCTACCTTCCCTCCCCTCCCCTCCCGCCCCGGAGCAGCATTCTGTCCCGCACAGGCAGGAAGGAGAACCAGGAAGCTTCCAATTTGGCCGTGCCCATGACCATGTGTCTTTTTCCTGTGCCATTCCCACTCACCCCATCTCTAAGACCACAAGTCAGTTCCATCAACCCTACAGTTACTCGCTCCCTCCTTTACAGCGTTCTGCGCGATGCCCCGTCAGACCGCGGGGGGCAGGGGCAGCAGAGTCGGGACGCTCAGCTCTCAGAGTACCCCTCTCTGGACTATCAGGGCCTCTATGTGACCCTCGTGACCCTGCTTGACCTGGTGCCCCTGCTGCAGCACGGTCAGCATGGTGAGTCAAGGCCCAGTGCACCACTGTTTGTCATCATCATCCCCGAACCGTCTGGCCTGCATGAAGCCACTGCTGCTTTTTTGGCCTCTTTTGTAACGGGAGGAGAGAAGTCCTGCTGAGGATCTTGAGGGATGCATGGGGTGATTGGGAGCACGCTGGATCCTGTCAACTTAATCGTTCATAAGCCATTGGATACACCAGACATAGGCCTTCTCTTCTGTGTATCATACTTGACTGCATGTTTGTTATGCAAAGTGGGAGAAATGCTTTACTTATGTTGTCATGTGCAAATGTATAAGTTGAAACACGCATAGGCGAATGTAATACTGTAACACATCCAGAATACATCTGAGAATGATTTATATCCACAGTTTTTCTTAGGGAGGGCTGCATCACAGTCAGTGCTCTTATTTTCATGAATATTTGACCATTGTTAAAAAAAAAACACAACAACCCTCAAATGCATTAAAACCCATCTGCTTGACTAGATTTCGCTACTTTTCCTGAGGGTAAACTTTACTTCAGTGGCTTTCTAAAGAACGCTCACTGTGCCCAGCAGAAGCTCACATTCCAAATGCTCTTTTTTTGTAGTTATACTATCAAGTGACTGAAATTTCATGGAACTTTGACATCTGTGCATACAGTACAGTACTTAATACATACAGTATCTTAATACTGTATGTACAGTTGATTGAAGGAGTGTCTGTGTATCTCTCTTTGTCTTTTTGCCTTTTCCCTTTCTTATCAGATCTGGGGCAGTCCATTTTTTACACGACAACTTGCCTCCTGCCTTTTCTGAGTGACGATATTCTCAGCACTTTGCCCTATACTATGATCTCCACTTTAGCCACATTTCCCCCTTTCCTCCACAAAGACATCATTGAGTACCTGAGCACCTCTTTCCTTCCCATGGCAATATGTGAGTATGACTAGTCACAATTAAAGTGCTAAACGATATACCCAGAAAGAAACGCAAAACGTTTATGGCTTTCAGCTATTTTCACGACAATAAACAGAGCTAAGAAGTGATGCTTCATTTGATCGTTCTTTCTCTTCTTTGCTTGTGCACAGTGGGCTCCAGTAGGAAGGAGGGGGGAGTTCCAGCCTATGTCAATTTGTCTGCCTCATCTATGCTCATGATAGCGATGCAGTACACAACAAATCCAGGTAAGCTATTCTGTTCAGAGCATTAAGATATTCACATAGCTGCTCTCCACTTAATCTGGTGCCTGCTTTTCTTTCTAGTTTATCACTGTCAGCTGCTGGAGTGTCTAATGAAGTACAAACAGGAAGTGTGGAAGGTATTTCCCCTTTAGATACATTATGCAGATGTAAAGCCCTTTGTGTAAACCACAGGTGAATTTATTATTTTTATTTGGAAAATAATAAAATTTACTCCGTCTGGCTTAAAAGTAAAGTCTTGCTGGCTGCTGGTTACTGCTTTCTAAATCTCTGTATTTGATTTTTCATGTATTGCCTGTCAGTAAAAACTCACTTTACATTCAGCATTCAAATGTACCCAAATATCACAGCACTTTTATGCACATTTCCTGTTTATCTTGTATGCAGGACCTGCTTTACGTCATATCCTACGGCCCATCCCAAGTCAAACCTCCAGCTGTGCAGATGCTTTTTCATTACTGGCCGAACCTGAAGCCCCCGGGGGCCATCAGTGAATACCGAGGACTCCAGTACACAGGTCAGTTTTTCTTCGTGCTACACCTCTTGCTTTATCTGTCTTTAAACTAATAACCTGCCAACCATTTCTCTCTCTTTTCTCCCTCTCTTCCATTTCATCGTACAGCCTGGAATCCCATCCACTGTCAGCATATTGAGTGCCACAATGCCATCAATAAACCTGCTGTCAAGGTGACTGCAATCTTTAAAAAGATCATGAAACCCTTAAGTATTATTTTTCCCCTCTTTACTATATTTATGCTTATGGGATGCATAAATAGATAGATCCTAGATTCTTCACTTGAGAAACCATTCGGGATTGCCATGTCTGGTTCTAACAGTTACTGCTGCTCTGCTTTGTCAGGTCTGTCTGCCTTTACTCAGCTGTGCACAAGACTGGCAAACAGAGCAGGAAGAGGCACGTAGAAAGGGGCTGGGTTTCAATTACCAGGAGCAAGGAAGGGGGTGGCGGTGGGGGTGGGGGTGTCTTTAATTGAAAAGTGGTGACCCCATGCAGCCCTCGAGGATAGGGTGGCATTGAGTGAGCACAATAAATTACAGTGCACCATCTGAACATTCAGGCCGTGAGCAGTGGCGTTTAGCATGGGGCCAGGCACAGGCTGCAAGAGAGCGGAGCAGCATATGCACGCAGACAGAGGCATGGGGACACAGGTAAATGTGTCGCATGATTTGTTAGGTGAGAGCGTGATGTACTATGCCTAGATGTGAAATGTGGGCTTTGGCAAATGAAGTGTGTAATATTCAGAGGAAGTGCACAAAATTATTTGCATGTAGCGAGTGAATAAAAGCTACAGGGTTGTATATAATGTTTTTTTTTTTGTCAGAATGAGCTCATAGGTTTATTTTTGCTCCATTTTAACAACAAATTATGTAAAATGTGTCTTAAATATGTTGAGGAAAGCTTTTTTATTTACTGTGTTTGCTACAGTTTTGGTAATTACTGGTCACACTTTTATGGTGATTTGTTGCTCTAGGAAACCTTACTACACCATGTTAAAATGGCTTTGTATGCTTATGAATGTCAAATTGCACCCACTGGCCACTTCATTAGGTATACCTGCTAACAGCCATGCATCATTTCAGTGTATTCAGGCACCAGCTGAAGATCAAACCAAGAAAGGATCTGAATGATTTTAATGCAACATGGTTGTTGATGTCAGGCAGGCTGGTGTAAATATTTCAGAAATTGCTAATCTGCTGGGATTTTCCCACACAATCATCTCTAGGGTTTAGAGAAAATGATCTGAAATAGAAAAGATTAGGATGCCTTTATTGTCATTATACAGATGTACAATGAGATTGTGAAAAGAGAAAATATCCAGTGAGCGGCAGTTCTCTGAGTGAAAATACCCTGTCGATGTTAGAGGTCAGTGGAGATGGGCTAAAAGTTGCAGAAGACCACAGCAGGTGCTCTTATCAGCTAATAACAAGAAACTGAGACAACAGTTTACCTAAACTGGACAACAGACGCTGCCTGCTTTGATGAGTCTTGATTTCTGCTGCTACATTTGGATGATGGGGGTCAGAATGGATCCATCCTGCCTTATGTCAACAGATCAGGCTGCTCCTGCTGGTGGCACACTTTGGGCTCCATCGTATCCTTTAAATGCCACAGGCTACCTGAGTAGTGCTGTTGATAAGGTGCCATGTCACAAAGCTCAAATCATCTACAACAGGGGTTGAACATGATGATGAGTTCACTCTCATAGCCTCCAGAGTCAGCAGATCTCAATCCAATAAAGCAGTGCTTCCAGCACCTTGTTCAAACAATTAAAGGCAGTTCTGAAGGCAACAGGGGGTTCACTCTGGTACTAGCAAGGAGTACCTAACAAAGTGGCCGGTGAGTTTCAATTGTGTCGTGTTATATTACTTGACTTTTTGAAACATAAAAACCTCATTAAGTTTCAGACGGTCTTGTATTTCCACTTCAAATGAAACATTAAAAAATAAGATATTAATTTTAAAAATATCTCACCCTACCTGTATTACTTTTGCAGATGTGTATAGATCCTACTCTTTCCGTGGCCCTGGGAGACAAGCCCCCTCCTCTTTACATATGTGAAGAGTGCAGCCAGAGAATAGCAGGGTATGCATCTGTTTCACCTAGTTTCTCCATCCCCCAATCCACCTCCTCCTTCAGTGGGATGCTATTGCAAACATCACCTACCGCCTCCCTCATTATTCCTCTCTTTAACCCAGGGGAAAGGCATTGGCATGGTTACGTAATTCCCTTGTGTCAATAATGAGATCATCATCATCATCATCACAAAACAGCACATCCACTTGTTTCTCATTTTCCAGTGTGGAGACTATTATAATTTCATAGCTTTGCAGTTTTCTTTGCTATTGAGAAGATTTTTTTTTTCTGTAAAGGAAGGTGATACTGATGTGTATGCACCAGGTAGAATGACTATATTTGTGTCACATACATAAATCATGCATTGTTAAATATTTTCTTGACCTTTTCCAGAGATCACGCTGAATGGCTTGTTGATGTACTCCTGCCCCAAGGTGAGCATTTACAACCAAAAAGGTGCTGAGTAAAGATATAATATTACATGCAGTGTATTGAATAATTTATTAGATGCTATGAGTTGTGATCCAGGCTGCATACTCTATATTGAGGGGCTTTTTTCCAGTGAAAACGACTAATTTTGACAACATACTGTACTTATGTCGTCTGCAAACAGTTTTTTCAGTAATATTTATTTTCCTTGCAGCAGAGATATCTGCCATTTGTCAAAAGAAGGTAAGAGGTTTACACTGCAGCACATTAATGACACTGTGTACTCTCATTCACTGCCATTATTAACCTGACTTCTTCAGAGTAATAAAAGTATGCATTAAATATGTACAAAACTTGTCTACCTTGTGAAAGCATTAAATTAGATTCACTTTATGTGTGATCCATAGCGAGGTAATTTATTTGTGAACCTCAAATGTGCTCTCTATTGAGGAGTCCACTCACTAAAGCAGCTCACTAAAGGCCATCTTTTAAAAGAAGCTGCTGGGGCCTGATGTTTGTTTGATGTTGCTGAGTGCTTCCTGCTGGTTTCCTGGGAGACACTGGGAAAATTGAGTGTGCGATGATGATGTCAGGTATTCCCGTCAGGTCAGCAGCCCCCCTCGCTTTGTCCTGTGAAACAGCTGGTCTCCACCACGGTTTGTCCAGCAGTTTATTAACCACCACCTTCCGTTTTGAGCAGCCTTTGTTCCAATCATTCATTCCTGGATTTACACTAGCTCTTTCAGTGTTAACTGAGATGTGTCACTAATAACTGAGACATTGCTTTTCATTTGATAGTAGCTACTTGTGAGTACACCATACAAAGCATGTAAAAACAACCTTATATGTATTATCTGAGTGGTCCTTCTTTGCTGTTAAAACCAACCATAAGAGCACTCCCCATCAGAGGCCAGTTGTTAATTTGATAGGGAGCAATTGATGCCTCTAATGGCACAAGATTAGAGACTGATCAGATTAGTGTGGTTCTCCAGTGCCCATGCTTTTTATTTTTAGAAACCCAATACACCGTGGGGATGCATAAACACTTGTTCTATTGCTGCACATGTGGACGGATCCACATCTCCTTTGAGAGCGTGATATTCATTGTCGGAGTTGTCTTTCAGGTCTGAAAGATGTTTATTTTTAGGGAATTGTCATCAGGCATTATTGGAAGTGTTTCAGTTGCCTACCTACCGGAATAGAAGCACACTGATTTCTCCTCCTCTGCTCTCCCTCCTCCTCCTCCTCCTCCTCCTCCTTGGCTTCAAACCGTAGAACTGTAGCTCTCATGTTAGAAGGGCTGTGGTCACCTGCTTTTCAGCTGGCTGCTGTGGGCGTCATGGCAACCGGCCTGTCCGCTACTGCAAGCGTTGCCATGTCAACCACCACAGCAGCGAGGTGGGGGCTGCGGCGGAGACCCATCTGTACCAAACCTCGCCCCCTCCTATCAACACCCGCGAGTGCGGCGCGGAGGAGCTAGTGTGCACTGTGGAAGCTGTTATCAGGTATATGCTCACTGTTACAGAGCATATGCTCGCCACTCTTTGAAGCACACTTCAACGCAAATATACCGGCAACAATGCTGCTTCAGTCCTCTCCTTCAGTATATGACCTTCTCTCTGTAACCCCTTGTGTCTCTCCCATCCTCTGTGTACATCCAGCCTACTGAAAGAGGCAGAAATTCACGCAGAGCAGCGTGAGTTCGAGCTGAATCGGCGTCGTCAGATGGGCCTGTCCGCCTCCCACCACTCCCTGGACAACATCGAATTTGATAACAAGGAGGACGACCAGCACGACCAGCGCCTTCTCAGTCAGTTTGGCATCTGGTTCCTGGTGTGTAATCACAGGCTGTCGCTGTGTCTGTCAGTAACAGGCAGCGGCCAAAAAGCACGTGTATGGTGCATTGCCACTTCTCGCTTCACTTCCCTTTTTGAATTCCAATTTTCTTTGTTCACATCGGTAGGTAAGTCTGTGCACACCCAATGAAAACACGCCCACAGAGAGTCTGGCTCGGCTGGTCAGCATGGTCTTCCAGTGGTTTCATTCCACCGCCTACATGATGGATGATGAAGTTGGAAGTCTGGTGGAGAAGTTGAAGCCCCAGTTTGTCACAAAGTGGCTAAAAACAGTGTGTGAAGTACGCTTTGATGTCATGGTCATGTGCCTCCTCCCCAAACCTGTAGAATTTGCAAGGGTATATATATTACAATCAATATAACATAATGGCATTTATACCTTCCAAGAAAGAGGGATTTCACAGAGGTGATCTAAGCAAGTCTATGCACACTTTTTCTCAGGTGGGTGGTTACTGGGACAAGTCATGTAGCACAGTGACACAGCTGAAAGAGGGTCTGAACCGCATCCTGTGTCTAATACCTTACAACGTCATCAGCCAGCCACTGTGGGAGTGCTTTATGCCTGAGTGGCTGGAGGCAATCCGTACCGAGGTGCCCGACAACCAGCTCAAAGAGTTCAGGGAAGTGCTCAGGTATGTTCATCTCCTTTAACTGTTCATTGCACGTATTGCATGGAGTGGGCAGAGAAAATAAGGATTAACATGACTGAGAGCGGTAATGTGACAGTAAATATTACTGTTTCAGAGTGGCTGTTACAAACTACAGATTTTACACCAGTACATTTTTGCTCATGCCTTCTATTTGTGTGATTTTCTGAAAAATACATAGCGTGCATTAAAGAGGCACCTATGGAAGAAGACTTAAACCACAGGCAGTGTGACTGCAGTAAAATTGTTGCACAAGAAAATATCACAAGTTAACAGTGTAACAGTGCCAAAGGATCGCTACATAAATGAACTTAAATGACGCTGCTGTTATTCTGTTTACAGCAAGATGTTTGATATTGAGCTGTGCCCACTTCCCTTCTCTATGGAGGAAATGTTTGGCTTCATCAGCTGCAGATTCTCTGGCTACCCCGCGTCGGTGCAAGAGCAGGCTCTGCTGTGGCTTCATGTAAGCGTGCGCGCACACACACACACACAAACACGCGGTCCTTTGTCAAGTTCTCATCCTGCCGTTCTGTCCACGGTGCGTGTGAATTGTACAGGTTGTCGTAGAGTGTGAGAGTCTGGGCAGGGGCCCTGCTGAATATGGATCTGGGTCACAGAATGAGACGGACAGAGATGGGAGGGATTTTGCTTTTCATCCCATATGCACTCACAGCTTGCTGCCTTGTGTACATGGATCAATTTCAAGTTTTCTGTCACAACTGTGATCAAGAGATTGCATTAATTTAGCCTCAGTAAATAGGTCACATTCACAAACAAGTAGAGAAGTTGAGCCCAGTTCGGCGTTTTCTCTGCTTGTGGTTTGAAAAAGTCACACTTCACTCAAATCCCAAAATACAAATACAAATTTTTCTGCCAGACATGTAGCTTTTATATTATTAGCCAGAGGTTTTCACACAGCCCAGCCAAAAAAATAAAATAAATAAATAAATATATATATAAATTAAAAAAATATATAAATATAAATATATATAAATTAAAATATATATATATATGTAAGTATGACTTATAATGACTAATAATCATGTAATAATCATGTGTGTTGATACCTAACCCTAAAACTAAGCCTACATGCAAAAAAGGCTGTGTGTTAGTTGAATGACCCCAGATTGCCAAGAACTTAGAGAACCACTTAAATAACTTGTGGGCTTATGGTCATCACCTTTTTTTCCCCGTATGATGATTTTAGACCACACAAGAAATTAACATAAATCAATCCAAATTTTTGTGTGTCTTATTGTGGCTCAGGTGCTGTCAGAGCTGGACATTGTGGTGCCTCTTCAGCTGCTGATTGGGATGTTTTCCGATGGAGTGAACTCTCTGAAAGAGCTGGCCAATCAGAGAAAGGCTCGGGCTTCAGATCTGACTGGCAACGCTGGAGCTCGCAGGGTGAGGAGGACTGCTATGCCGAAAATACTCCCAAGGATAAGACAAAAGAGTTCAATGCCCATTTTTGCCTTTTTTGTTGCCATTTTTTTTTAATGGCTGCTGACAGTAATGCAGCTCAAATCACCAGCTGAATAGCTATTATTAGTGCTCTGGCTGTCTATTTTTCGCATTGACGTGTACACATTTCTTCTTGGTTCTCTTTTCTACTGTTCATTTGGGATAGACTGTATGTTACCATGGCAACCATCAATATCTAAATATAGCCCTCTTCAAGGGATTAATTGAACTTGGCTGCAATATAGATTTGTGTTCAAAGAAATCCACACATCCACACAGATCGCACCAGATTAGCTGATGACATGCGCGGCTGATGCTGCAGTATTTTTACACTTGAAATCTTCAGGGATGTAGACATGCTTTGCTGTCACTCCCTGCCTTTGTCGGGATGGTGTTTTCCGTTTTAAAAAATAGGCACAAGCAGCTTGATAACATCTGTGATTTGAAGGCAGGGGCTCGACGATGGCTTGCTGCGGCCCCAGTTAAAGAGAGAGCAGGTCAGGGTGCTGGGGGCAACGTGTGCATGGAGCATGAGCTGGTAGTTCTGAGTCACAAGGAGATAGAGAATTTGTTTTGTTCAGCAGAACGCACTCGGAGTCTGTTTATGAGGTTTCAGAATGCCATTGTGCATGAGATTAAGTGTACAATCTGGCAGATTTTATAGGCTACGTGAGTTTCATTAGTGAATGGGTCCCAGTTGTGCCGATGAGGCATTAAAAGAGCAGAGTTGGAGCACCACACTCTGGCAGAAACACATAAACACACACAACGAGTGGGCTGACAGCAGGAGATGTGAGGAGGAGAGACTTAATTATGTTTATGCCATAGCTTTGAACATGGCATAAATGTTGCATAAAAGTAGCAAATGCTCAAATTAAGAATATTTTAAACTCTACTGTACAAATATTAGTTAGCACTGGCTTCACTATTACTTACCACAGATATTTTCTTTACACTTGTGCTTGTCGTGCTATTCATTAATGTAACATAACATCATGTAAAAGGGTTAAATTTCTGAAATTGTACTTTGACGAACACCGGTGTCAATTTCACACGACCCTAACAGCTGAAGCGAAACACAATCTTTGTAGTTTAATGAATGTTTTCTCACAGGTGAGTGTGGTGTCAGATCCAGGACGTCGTGGGCAGCACAACACTCTCAGCCCCTTTCCCAGCCCCTTCAGGAGCCCGTTCCGCAGCCCTCTTCGCTGCAGCCCTTTTAAAAATCTGGGTCACGCCACCGGCCACTGCGCCCTGGACCTGGACTGTGACGATGATGACATGAACCTTGGCTGTTTCATTCTGATGTTTGACCTCATTTTAAAACAGGTGACCACCTTCCTCTGGAGAAATTGAGAAAGATTGTTTGCTGGAGCTAAGGGTCGGTCTTTGTTTGATTGATTGATTTTGTTTAGGAGCCAGTCACGCTTTTCAGTCATTCATATAGAGAAAAGTGACATATACACTATACAGTGATAATAATACCCACTGGTGGGATTTTGAGATTTGTATGTCATGCTCTAATTTTTGCTCCTCTATTTTTATGGTTGTCTCTTTCCCGCTGTCCCAGATGGAGCTCCAGGATGACGGTGTGATGCTGGGTCTAGACAGCAGCCTGGGGAAGGATATCGTGGGCATCATCAACAATGTCTTCCAGGCTCCGTGGGGGGGCTCACACACCTGCCAGAAGGATGAGAAGGCCCTAGAGTGCAGCCTGTGCCAATCCAGCATCCTGTGCTACCAGCTGGGCTGTGAGCTCCTGGAGAGGCTGACCCCCCGGGAAGAGATACGCCTGGTGGTGAGACACACGGCATGCCTTTTTATGCATCAAACATGAATTAACCTTGTGCAGTAGGCAGGCAGGGCTTTGAAATGAATGCATGTAACCCCCATGTCCCAAACCACAGTGCCAAAAGCACCAACAGTGTGTCAGGTTGAGCTACCTTTGTTTTGGATTACACACAACGTAAAGTATGTGCCTTTCGCTCATTCCCCCACAGGAGCCCACAGATAGTTTAGAGGAAACCCTGCTCATGCCTCCACCTGATTTTTCCATCGGGGTGGAGAATGAAAGCGAGGAAGGAGACAATCCAAGTGGCACCCACACTGACAACCCCAGCAGTCAGTCTCCTGATCATGCATGTGCGTATCGCTTCTGTATTCAATGTTGCCAGATGACTATCAGTCATCATTAAGGGATACTTGGACATTTCGGGGTATATTTTTAATGTATTGAAGCTAGTTTGATACCACGCTCATTTACAGCCTCTCTTTGACAAGACACTAGGAGGGGTGCCTTTTTATAAAACAGTCATGTACATGAACCTGTATAAGATGGAAAAATTTCAGCTTATGAGAATTTAGGGTATGTAGGAAGGGTTGGTGGATACTGTTATTGATGAACAGAGCGGAATGAGCTATTTCCTCCTTTATGCAGTCTTTTTGCAGTAGAAATTTAAAATATCACTTGTTTCTTCCAGCAAAGAAGACCAACTCTGATAAGAAGTTCTCCTACCAGCAGCTCCCTGTGTCTCTGCAGCTTATATACACCATTCTGCAGGTGATTTACTGTATATTAAAACTGACACTAGAGGCATTCAAAAATGTTCCTAGTGATTTATTTGACTGTGCATGTGGTGCACTTCGCTTCTGTATTTTCAGGAAATGTCCAAGTTTGAGGAGCCTGATATTTTGTTCAACATGCTGAACTGCCTGAAGATCTTGTGTCTCCATGGAGAGTGTTTATACCTCGCCCGTAAGGATCACCCGCAGTTTCTGGCCTACATCCAGGAGAAGATGCTCATCCCTTGGTGTGTTCAATAAACACTCTTCATAAAAGAAAATGCAGGGAAACTGAACACGTTCGTGGAAATATTCATTTGCAGCTTTTGATTATGCTCACTCCTTACTGCCTGTGTTTGTTGCTTGTGTCTATTCCTGTTTTCAGCCTGTGGTCGATGCTGAAATCAGAGTTTTGCCAGCTGGCTTCGTTGGCTGTGCCCCAGCTTCTCCATGCCCTGTCTTTGTCACACGGAGCAGACATCTTTTGGAACCTCATCAACACAAACTTCAACAGCAAAGACTGGAAAATACGATTTGAAGCCGGTGAGCCATAACACAGCAGTTTAAATTTCATGCTGTATGACTTCTTAGGATGGTCATACACAGTATGCGTCTATGTGCTCACCAACGATTTCATTTTTTTGCTTCATGGTTTGTCTTTGTGGTTGTGATTGTAAATGAATAAGAGGAGGTTCTGCTTATATAATATGGTTCCCAAACCACTGCCTGCCCACACCTTCCCTATGTGTTGCCATGGTTACCTTGGTACAGGCAGCAAAGGGGAATTGTGGGATTAATCAGGATTTTTTTCACCTTTTGTGATTGACGAAGAGGAGCTATTTGATCTATCGGTGTTGTCAAATGACGCATCACAGTGTCAGCTTGAAATGCTGTTGATCTGGGCCGTGTCCATGTGCACTTATAATGCTATTATACCAGTTTAGTAGGGTGGAAATATTGGTATAAATCTACAAATGCATGTAAATATATTCAACTAGTGTTCTGACTCTCACTGCACAGTCCCACACTCGCCCACACCGACGCCTAGCAGTCAACACCAGAGTGGCTGAGAGCTTATGGATAAAAGAGTACAGCATCTATTTTTAGGTTGTAATGTGAGTCATAACAAGTAAATCACTTTATTGAAAGCATCTTCTTTCCTTTAAAAAAAATCCAAATTGTTTCATTTTGAACTAGCAAGTAGCGACATTAACTCATCTTAGTCATCTTCTTCCATGACCTCATAGCTGATTCTGTTGATCAAATCATGGTAATTATATCAGGACATGTAGCAGCTCAGTTGCTCTGTCTCTGTCCGCAGTAGTAATTCATCTCCTCTCTTTATTCTCACGAAATCTTCTCAGTCGAGAAGGTGGCAGTGCTCTGTCGTTTCCTGGACATCGGTGCGGTGACAAAAAACCACTTGCTGAAGTATGCTTTGGCTCACGCTTTCTGCTGCTTCCTGGCCTCCGTGGAGGACGTCAACCCGGCTGTGGCCACCAGGGCCAGACTGCTACTGGACACAATCAAGAGGCCATCCCTGCAGGTAATCCGCTCTCGCGTCCGATACGTTTTTAGCAACAAAATTACTGTTTAGGAAATGATTGGAATTATTTTTAAATGAAGAGATATTTTAGTGTTTATTTAATTATAGTTTTTTCCAGTTAATGTGTCTTTATTGTGGTTCTGTATCTTATATCACTTATATGTCAAGGTACAGAATATATGTAGATTCAAAATTGACACAAGCACAATAGCTGGAGAAATATTGCAACAAAAAATAAATAAATCTTGTGTTCATATTTATCCTGCATGTCTGTTTGTGTGTGTTGTGCATTTTTAGGGCTTATGCCTGTGCCTGGATTTCCAATTTGACACTGTGGTGAGAGATCGTCCCATTATTCTCAGCAAACTCCTACTACTGCACTTTCTGAAGAAAGACATTCCCGCACTTAGCTGGGAGTTTTTTGTCAACCGTTTTGAAACATTATCCCTGGAGGCTCAGCTACACCTGGACTGCAATAAAGAGTTTCCCTTCCCTACTAGTATGTATCTGCCATGTCTCCATTCAGATTTGTTTTACATCTGTAAGAGAAAATTTATAACTTACCAGTGCTTCAAATAACTTTTGCAATCCCCATTTTTTTAAACAGCCATTACAGCTGTACGAACTAATGTAGCTAACCTTAGTGATACAGCAATGTGGAAGATACGACGGGCCCGTTTCGCCAGGAATCGCCAAAAGAGTGTGCGTTCCCTCCGTGACAGTGTGAAAGGAGGCCCAGAGGCCCAGTCTAAAAGAGCCTTTTCACTCCCCGAGTCACTGAGCAACCGACTCCGTGAGTAGCAGAAACCAGCTGTCAGTCCATCAGATTTACTCCTAACCTGTGCCAAAAAGGTCTGCTGTCAATAAAGTGTTTGCAAATAGCATTTGAGACTCCTTAAAGTGCTTTGGCTGAGATGATATGACATAGAGGTCCACCAACGTATCTTAAAATCAACTTTCTGTTTGGTAAATGACCTGCCCTTTTAGTTTCTGTTACGATATAGTGATCATTGCCAATTTCAAATTCCTTCTGGGCAAAAAAATAATCTTTTCCTATTTGCAAATACTGTTTGACCAAAGTCCTGCCCCATTTTCCTAATGTTTCTCCCCCACTTATATGTTTCCAGTGTTCATTTCACTTAAATGTCTTATCTGTGGCTCTCCACAGAAGGCTGTCTGAGTTTCTGGGATGTGATACTCAAATACAATGGGCTTATCTGGCTCTCAGTCTTGTTAACATTTTTGTTGTGCGCACATGTGTTGGATGATTATGAAACTCAGACATGTGTCCTGTGCTATCTCCCCTGTACACTGTCCTAAATTGTGCTCTTCATATGTGGTTTTTAGCTCTAAGGCTTACGAGGCAAGAGCTCTCTGCCCCGACACTGGGAGATATGATAGAGAAAGTCCTGCCAGGTAAATAACATTCCAAATCTTCACAGTCACATCATATTGGAGAAAACGTACAGTAAGACTATCACAAAAACGGACTATGTGAAAATATGAAATACATAGCACTGTGCAAAAGTCTTGACCCACCCCTCATTTCTTTATCTTTAATTTTCTGTCATTTGTAAAGTGCTCTTGAGCACTTTGTTCCTGTTACTAAAACACATCATTTGTTCCCATTTCTTTGGTTGAATCTACAAAAATGCTAAAAAAAAAAAAGATCACACGGTTTAACAGGTTCAAAAGCTATTGGCTGAAAACTTAACATGGTGTGCAGGATGTTCTTAAAAAATTGAGGAAACTGGACAAATGGAGGACAAAGGATGAAGTGGCAGGTGTGAAAAGTATTTTACAGCAGATGAAAAGTATTTGAAAGTCATGTCCTTAAGCAAAAAAAACAGCAAAGACCTGACACGAGATGTGAGAGATGCATCTGGACCTTCATCTACTACTCACCGAATCCTCATCAGAAAGAGGAAGGGTGGTTGTCAAGAAGGCATTCAAAGAAGGGAAACAGGGAGAAAATGCTGCATTACGCCAAATTATACAAGGACTGAACTAAAAATCAGGGGCACTTAGGGAGTGATCAGTCCAAATCTGATGTTTTTGGCTCAAATCTTTGGCCATATGTCATGGTAAATGTCTTACTGAGCACTCAAAGCGCTTAGACAACACGTTTGCATTCATCCTTTCACACAAGCACTTCTATATGAAACTGTGCTTATTATTTAACATTCACACACATTCACACTCCAATGCTTGTGTCAGAGAGCAACTTGAAGTTCAGTATCTTGCCCAGAGCAGCCCGGCGGTTTGATTCCTGCCAGAACAGCCAGGAATCAAACCGCCAACCTTCTGATTGGTAGGTGACCTGCTCTACCTCCTGAGCTACAGCCACCCCCCATATATATGTTGGTCAGGACAGAGGTACAAATGTGAGTCTCTACATTCATCTGTAAAGCATGGTGGAGGCTCTGTCATGGTTTGGGTTGCAAGTGGTGTTGGGAATTTTGTCAAAATTGATGTAATTTTGAACTGTCAGATTTTGATCTGCCGTGTAATACCATCTGGAAAGCATCTGATGCAATAAATTACTGTTTTATCAGCAAAATAATAGAAATATACATTCTTTACAAATAAAGAATGTAATGAAATGAACGGTGTCTCAAGACTTTTGCACAGTACTGTAGATACAAAAATAATGCTTGGTCTCTGGTGACAGTCATTTTTCATCCTGTCCTCTGGCCTAAAGCAATTCTGACACAGGAAAGAACAGTTAGACAGTCTGTTGTGTGTTCACCCCATTTACACATCTACTCAGCATCATGGTGGCTCCAGCTCTGTGGGCAGAGAAGTGGACTGGATGAGCTGACATCCCCTAACCTCTGTGCCGTTATCCTCCCTGCTACTGCACCCCCTGCCCTCTCCCCATCTTATGCTCCTGTCTGCAGCACGTTTTCTCCCGCACTTTAACCCTGACGCTTCAGCCCCTCTTGCAGGCCAGACCCCTTCTCCCGAGGACGACACCATCATCAGAGACCTACTACCTGAGAACGCCGGCGTCGATCACCAGACGGTTCACCAGCTGATTATGGTCCTCATGAAATTCATGGCCAAAGACCAAAGCAGTGCTGAGGCAGACATTGGTAGCGCCAAGGCTTTCAACACAGTCAAGCGTCATCTGTATGTGCTGCTGGGCTACGATCAACAGGAAGGCTGTTTCATGATTGCACCTCAGAAGATGCGCACCTCTACCTGCTTCAATGCCTTCATTGCGGGAATTGCACAAGTGACTGACATATAATCTGTTTTCACATTTTTCTGAATAAATCTTTGTTCTCGCATGTTTGGTTTATTGTGAGAGTTTACCTGGATCTCATACCTGCTAGTGAATTTAACTGGTGTTTTGTTTGCAGGTTCTCGACTACAACATTGGTTTGGGAAAGCAGCTGCTCCCCCTTGTGGTCCAGGTGTTGAAGTACTGCACATGTCCCCAGCTGAGGCACTATTTTCAGCAGCCTCCTCGTTGCTCCCTGTGGGCCCTGAAACCACACATTCGGCAGATGTGGCTCAAAGCACTGCTAGTCATCCTTTACAAGGTACTTAATTTTTTTTATTGCATAGGTAGTTGTACATGCAGTCTGGTAGATGATGTCAACTAACCTCTAAGATATTTTTCAATTATTTTGTGATATATTTTCTTCAGTCTGATAAATGACTGGTATACAAAGTGAACATGCATATTTTTGTGCACTTTAGTACCCTTACAGAGATATGGATGGCAGTAAAGTGGTCCTCCATTTGATCCATATCACCATCAACACACTGAATGCGCAGTATCACAGCTGTCGCCCCCATGCTACAGCAGGACCCCTCTACAGTGACAACTCCAACATAAGCCGCTATAGTGAGAAAGAAAAAGGTGGGAAAAGTAACAAATGTTGTTTACCTCAGCAGCAGCAGCAGACTTCTATAATGCTCAGACCATCTTACTGTATCTCATAGACCTTGAAGCTAGACTAGGATGGAGACATCTTATTTACTCAGGTTTAGGCTTTTTAATGCTGCATAAATGCAGTCTATGTTTTTCATTTTTTCTTAATATTAGAAGAGGACAGTGTATTTGATGAGTCAGATGTCCATGACACGCCGACTGGTGCTGCTAACAAGGAGTCACAGACCTTCTTTGCTCGCCTGAAGAGAATTGGTGGCAGCAAGTCTGTGAAATACCAGCCGGTGGAGCTGAATGCCAAGAGAAGTAAGAGGCAGAGGCTTTCTGGTCAAGTGCTGTATATGTTAAACATATCGATTCAATCTTTTTCTCAGAGTTTTTATGCGATTTTGTGGCTTGTTACTTTAACAGCAATAAATCTATTTTTTTTTCTTTCTTCTGTGTATCAGGTGAAATTGAGTTGTCAGAGTACCGTGAAGCTAGCGCCCTTCAGGACAGCATCCTGCACTGCGTGAGGGAGGAGAGCACCAGGAAGAAGAGGCTCCAGGCCATCCACAAGCAGAAGTCTTTGGATATTTCCAACACGGACTCCCTTCTGTTCAGTCTGGATGAACATCGGCGAAAGTCCTGCATTGATCGTTGTGACCTGCAGGCACCCCCCGTGGTCCTGCCCCCATCCTCCACTACGCCTCACAACAGGCATCACGGGAAAGGATCCTCTAATGGCTCCTCTTTTCGGGTTGATCCTGTGGATCGACGGGGGTCTCGAGGCGGCCAGTCTGACATCTCTAAGCCTGTCATACCAGAGGTCCGCCTCAGCTGCATGGAGACCTTTGAGGACAAGGCAGATCAGGGCTCTTTGGAGGGATCAGCTCAGGGGAAGGAGGATCAAGACCTGATTGACCTCTCCTCTGACTGCACCTCAATTCCAGAAAAACACTCACTGCTCTCCATGTCTGACAGCGACTCTTTGGTCTTTGAGCCACTGCCGCCTCTGAGGATTGTGGAGAGTGATGAGGAGTTCGATCTTAACACCATCATAGGCTCTAAGTTTAGCGGGAGTCCGAAAGTCTCAGCTTCTCCTGCAAGCAGCCACACTTTACGACTGTCCCCTGTTGTTCAGGTGAGCGTGGAGGACTGCTCCACTGACAAAAAGACCCTGCAGCTTGTGGTGAGAGAGGGGTGCTTGCAGCAAACATTTGAAGAAAGGAAGCCTAACCGTGTGCCCTACAGCACCTCTCTAGATCTCCCCGACCGATCAGAGAATGTCTCCCATGAAAGCCCCATGACGCTGAAACAGAAGAGAGACCTGCTAAGAAAGTCCCCACATGTCCCAGTCACCTCGCTAGATGACACATCTGTGACCCCCGAAGAAATGAGGTCCCTTTTGGGACCCAGCACAAGTCCGTCCGGCAGGACGATCTTCCTCGACATCCCCGAAGACAAAGCAGAGCCGCCTTCCTCACCAGAGAAAAGCAAGAGTAACAGCAACGACGAAGAGGGCGACGGAGATGACGAAGAAGAGGACGACATGGGCGACGAAGCAGACAGCGACCCCAAACCTGACAACGCCGATGAGAATGACGAAGCTGAGTTTAAAATCCAGATTGTTCCCCGGCAACGTAAACAACGGAAGATAGCTGTGAGCGCCATCCAGAGGGAATACCTGGACATCTCGTTCAACACGTTCGACAAGCTGGGCGGTGAGCAGACCGCAGAAACCGGTAAGGAGGAAGGATGCGTCAACACAGATAAGAAGTGTCCAAATATTTTCTACTTTAAGGCAGAAGAAGACTTTCCTGAGGTGTTGTCACAGTTTATTTTTGTTCTGCTGACTCTCACATCAGCTGTTTCTTGGCGCTTGACGTAAGCCTAAAGAGACGCTGCCTTTAGTTTACCAACAGTTTAGAAAATGCACACTATTTACAACTTTTAACTCAATTTTATGGCACTGAATTGTGCCACTTAGTGAGGTTATACATTTGTGTATTTTTCGCTGATTATCATAAGATTACCCCGGGTGTGTATCCCGATGCCGCGCCCATCATTCGCTCGCATTGCCTTGCAGATCACAAAGTTATGTCTACTTTGGAAAAGCCACGAGAATCTGCCTCAGCACCGACTCTCGAAGCTGCCATACCTGAAACAAGCCATCGCTCTTCAGTATCAAGTAAGAGCCAAACGCTTCCCCTGTGATGTCTTTACCAAATTCAGTCAAAGGGTTTTTTTTTTTTGTATATTACTAGTTTGCTGTCTAATATGCTGTCTAATAGGCAGTTAAACCCAGGTACTGTTTTCTTTGTGTGACCACTAGCTCAGTACCGGCAGGTGAAACGAGGCTCTCTGGGAGCTTTAACCATGAGCCAGCTTATGAAGAGGCAGTTGGAGCATCAGTCCAGCGCACCACACAACATCTGCACCTGGGAGACGGGTCAGTAACAGACTTTTATTTTTTCTGTTGTGGCTTCTTGAGGAGACGCTGTGATGTAGTGACACATGCAAGAACACCAGATCCCAGTGACAATTAACTGAAATCAAAAGAAAAATTTGGTATCATAACCACTTATAAAGAATGCTTTGGTAATTAGTTGCTCTATGAGTGTGAAAAACCTAGAGGGACTTTTTAATATCAAATTTAAGAGCACAGTGCTTATCATTTGTCTGCCTCATCTCTAAAACCAAGAAAACTCAGGCATAATTTGTCAGCATGCTTTCTCCTTATGTGATGTTTTTATGGCTATTCGGAGGTTGGTGATTTCATTGTATAACAGTATAAAATGTGGTTCATTGAATTTACATCATTTTTTATTGAACTCATTTAAGTACCTTTTATTATTGTAGCAATGATGTAAGAGTTATATTTGCAATAAAAAAGTTGCAATAAAAAAATCCTCTTATGTACAGTACATGCCACATTACTCATACTAAGACATTGATACCCCCAAGAGGCTGGCTACACCCTGGACAGGCCACCAGTCTGCCGCAGGGCTGTAGTTGTGTTATTATTGCCCTCATTGTTATGTTATGACTGATATTTTTCCTTGTTAGGTCCTACGAAGACCAGTCTCCTCTCAGCACCAAGCACAGTCAGCATGTTTGTCCCTGCACCCGAGGAGTTCATTGATGAGCAGCCTACCACGATGTCTGACCGGTGAATTAATCCTTCAGTAGCTGCATTTATCAAGTCATATTAAATATACTGTTAAACAAGGTGCGATTTGGCAGGGAGACTGGCAGGGTGGGGGGTGGTTTCCCCCATTTTGGGTTTACATTTTCCTGCTTTTGCTTATCCCCACCCAGGATAAAAAAAATAGTGTAACAAATGCATTACACCCAGCAGCTGCAATGGGCCAATAGAGATGAACAGCTTCCCTCCTACATGGAAAGACTGGCCTTAATCTGACCACCGTTCACTGCATCATTCACAGTTAGAACTTGCACTCCATGAGGCTGTAAAACACATTACAGAGACGAGTCATTTTCACATATTTATTGACTCCCAGACTTTCTGCTGTTGATCTCAGTAAATGCCTCCTAGATGTGGGGTAAAGACGGACAATGTACTGAGGGGCTGCGATAGTAAATGAACCGAACAATAAAAACTATACATATATATGGATCTTGAAATGAACATGATCTGCTCTAATGCTAAAGCTACCCTGGCGTATTTTTTTTTGTGATGTTTCAGGTGTCGAGACTGTGCAGCTGTTCTGGAGGAATATGACGAGGAGACCCTCAGCCTCGCTGTGGTCGTTCTTTCCATGTTCATTCACCTCAGCCCAGATTTGGCTGCTCCTATGCTTCTCGACATCATGCAGTCTGTGGGCAGGTACAACAGCTCCAGTAACCGTCTCCATCCACGCAGCACTTCACCGTTAAATGAAGTTTCATAACTCACTCTTAGAGCTCATGCATAATTCATCTTCGTCCTAATCCGCTGCTTTGACTTCTCTCAGGTTGGCATCTAGTGGCAATTTTTCTGGACAAGCCGAGAGGTATGAGACATAAAAGCCATAACACCAGCGTGTTCAGATGTTCACTGTGCTTATAGATGAATTTAATAATGTATGTGAAGTGTGACTGCCCTTCCAACGCAGCCATTCTGCCTGTGATGTCTTGCAGTATGTTGATCCCCGGGAATGTAGCAGGTGTAGCCAAGCAGTTCCTGCGCTGCATGTTTCACCAGCTGGCCCCCAACGGCATCTTACCCCAGCTCTTCCAGAGTAACATAAAAGGTCTGTTTAAAAACCCTAAAATGTGCATTTCTATACGGATTCACTTTGAACTTGTTATAGCAGGATGAAGTCTAATATCTCATTTTACCTCCTTTTCTTAACAGATGGAAGTTTCCTGAGAACACTGGCATCCTCGCTGATAGATTTCAATGAGCTGAGCTCTGTTGCTGCTCTCAACATGCTCCTTGAGGTGAGATTTTTCTTCACTTTTGTGTGTTGAGCCATTGAACCAGCAGGAGGAGCTCTTGTCAAAGTAAAAGATTTTGAGTCGCCGGCTGCAAGTGCAGCATAGGGCCATCTTAAACCCCACATCATCAGGGCATTTCAAGGCACCGGCTTTGATCTGCACACCTCTACGAGTTTATTGCTTTTGATAGCTAAATAAAACGCACAGCTAAGAACCTATTGGTGCACGGGCTCCACCAAGCAGTCATCTGTACTTCAGTGTCCTAAATCCCCTGCTCTCATTATGAGTATTGTGACTGATCAGGCGTGAAATGATGAAAATGTCTTCACTTATAGAATTTCATTATATAACCCTTTTTATGGTTTATGGCTCCCTGCACTCCAGGGCTTGAACAACAAAAAGAGTCTTCCAGCAGGGGGCACAATGCTGCACTGCCTGGACAACATTGCCACCTTCATGGAGGCTCTCCCCATGGACTCTCCAAGCAACCTGTGGACAACCATCTGCAACCAGTTTCAGACCTTCCTCACAAAACTGCCTTCTGTGCTTCCTCTGAAGGTAGATATCAACTCTTCCGTGCACTTAGCCATGGTCTAATATGCTTTAATGTGATTATGGTCTGAGGAAAAAGCAGCTAGTGTTGCCCTTGTTGGGTTCAATAGGACAGAGTCTTAAAATTGTAATTGATTTCACTTTTCTTCTCCCTTTGAGGTCAAATTAGTGTGTAATTCGTATATCTCTTGCATTGCATCATGCAATCATTTGCAACCTTATGAGTATGGGGGATAGGTCAACTTATTTTGTGATATATGTCTCATTAGTGTCCCATGGATTCCAGTTTAAGGATTATCATTTGCCTGCTGAAAATCCCAACAATAAATGCAACTCGGGTAAGTTCCAAGCAGAACATCAGTTTCTCCACTTTCTATCCTTCAATAACTAACCTCGTCTCCTCTTCCTCCATCTCACAGAGTCTCCTGGAACCCTTTTCCAAGTTGCTGAGCTTTGTCATCCAGTATGGCACATTCAGTCTCTCCTACCTTGTAGAGTTATGCGGACTTTGTTATAAAGCCTTCAATAAGGTACTTTTGCATGTCCGCAGCTTGAAAGAGTTAAACCCTTCAAACGAATCTGCAGTTTTAATATTTGAGCTCGTGTTTGCCGGCCTCATCAGTTTTTTTTTTTTTGGTGCTACACCTACTTCTCCGACTCTCCAGTCAGCCAGAAATATGGCCGTGTGTGCCACAGATGATTAAGTAGGCAATCAGCCAGTATTGATTAACATGATTAGTTGGTGTGCTAGGGCCGAGAATATATGGTGCGTTTCTCAGTGGCTACGTCAGACAGCGATGGAGCCAGGGCTGTCTGCACTGTTCAGCCAGATGAATCCTCAGTCCACCACTGTCAGCGCTGCATGGTTTATACCTCTTGTGATATTGATTTTTTTTTATAGCCACTTTAATTCTTGACCTTATAATATCCACATTTTGAAATTCAGAGTTGCCATGAATGATTGCTTGCCCTGTGCAGTTCTTTTTTTATTATGGCAAGGTGAGGCGCCTGCGAAGAGCAGATTTCCCAGCCGGTTCGCTTAGTCTTGGAGGTCAGGTGTTAAGGACACACAGCTGGGCTCTCTGGACCTACTAAAGTTGATCACATCATGCACCATTTGTCACCGCTGAATTTCACTATATGTGGCTGAGCTTTGTAGCTTAAGAACAGCCTTTTAATTTGCTATTTGCCAAACTTACACGCTCCATTAAGTTTTAATCATGAGAGTGCTGCATACAGGTACGTGCATTAACAAGCCACACAGTGAGAAATGTCAGAAGCAGCTCTGCATTCTGCATGAGCACAAGATCATGTGGCTGCTCCTAACATAAGCAAACATGACTGCAAAGAGGAAGCGAGAGACAAACTGGAAGTCAGAAGATGACAGTGTGGTTTGTAAACAGGCAGCTGGGCTTTGTGTGGAAGGGATGAACAAAGAGAGCAGCCTGTCCTCAGGGAAGGGAGAAGGCAGCCTGACAGCCTCATCTGAGCTGCCTGGGACTCTGGGAGGAGAGATCTGGACTGGCCTAAATCTACTCCTCAGCTTTCACTATTCTCTGTCTCCCCAGCTTCACTCCCTCCCCTCTCACTGCCTGTCCTTCCCCCTCTATTCAAGCTACAGAGTTTATGCTCTCCGCGCAGCATGAGTAAGGGAGAGTGATAATAGAAAAAGGCAGTCTTGCTGCATCAGTACATTTACTCCACTCTCTATCTTCTCGCATCCAGGAGAGAGATAAGTTCTACATGTCCCGCATTGTGGTGTTAGAGCTCCTGCAGGCTCTCAAGTTCAAGTCTCCACTGCCTGATACAAACTTGTTACTCCTGGTTCAGGTAAAAAAAAAACAAAAACAAACAATCTCACTCTCATCCATCGTGGTGGGTTAAAAGAACCAGTAAATCACAGTGTTTCAACCTGACTGCGATTCTAAAACTTACTGCGGATTTTGCCAGTTTGTTTGTGCAGATATCGGCACACGGCTAGCGGAATCCACCATCATCCAAAAGCACATGATCTCAACGCTGCCGGGGGTGAGGCTTAAATCGCTGTGTGTTCCGATCTTATTAAAATCTGCCTCATAAAACAGCAGGAAATATAGATAAGCTCCACTGTGATTCCTCCGAAAGGGTAAACTGCTGTTTCTTTCTACAGTGCACGACAGCAGCAATGGAATGCATGCGGCAATATATAAGTGAGCTCTTGGACTTCATTGCAGACATGCACACACTAACCAAACTTAAAGTAAGTATTGTTCTTCGTGTGAGGGCCACAGGTTGTGTGTGTCTTACATGTAGAATTTTTTTCATCCTTATCTTTTCTTTACTCCAAATCTGCTCTTCAGAGCCATATGAAGGCTTGTTGCCAGCCACTGCATGAGGAC
This sequence comes from Apistogramma diplotaenia, assembly GCA_015052665.1. NCBI lineage: Eukaryota > Metazoa > Chordata > Actinopteri > Cichliformes > Cichlidae > Apistogramma > Apistogramma diplotaenia. The sequence continues at coordinate 33,893 of VOQJ01014316.1, read as the reverse complement.
ACTTTCGGGGGCAACCTGAAAGTGGGCTTGGCACAAGTCGCAGCCATGGAGATCAGCAAAGGCAATCACCGCGATAACAAAGCTGTGGTGCGTTATCTTCCCTGGCTTTATCATCCGCCATCCACCATGCAACAAGGGTAAGAATGACAAGACTAAGAGGAGGACTGACTTCGTTAGAAAAAGCAATGGTGAAATATTTGGATAGAATATGTGCAGACTGTATTGTGAATGGATTTGTTAAACTCATTTGAATTTCTTTCTCTGCAGGCCAAAAGAATTCATCGAGTGCGTGTCCCATATTCGTCAGCTGTCCTGGCTTCTCTTGGGCTCGCTGACACACTGTGCCCTGCACCAGGGCTCCACCTCCTGCATGCCCATTCCTCTCGACGCTGGCTCCCACATTGCAGATCATCTTATCGTCATCCTGATTGGCTTCCCAGAACAGTCGAAGGTCTGGCACGCGCAAATCTCTTCGATTGATCGTACTTGTGGTTTTGCTGATGTGATCTGTAGCACCCCCCCCCAAATGGCCTTTTCAGTTTTGGTCTTGGTCTTTGTCCTTAGACGTCGGTGCTGCACATGTGCTCCCTGTTCCACGCCTTCATGTTCGCCCAGTTGTGGACCATCTACTGCGAGCAGGCGGCTGCTGCTCCGTCCCTGCAGAACCAGAACCAGACAGAGTTTTCCTCCAGTGCCATCCTCACCGGCCTAGAGTTCTGGAGTCGGGTTACACCCAGCATCCTGCAGCTTATGGCCCACAATAAAGTCGTAAGTGCAGTGCCATATCCTTGTTCATAAACGTGATTTTCTCCTTTTAATATTATGAGTAAACGGTAAATATGTTACGCAAAATTAAGTCTGTTTCATATTTTTCTCTCAGATGGTAGAGATGGTGTGTCTTCATGTCATTAGCTTGATGGAAGCCCTGCAGGAATGCAACTCAACCATCTTTGTCAAGGTCTGCTATAACTCAAGCATCTTTCCATAAAGACATTACTGTACTGTCTCCATAACATGTAGCATAATACTTATTCATCCATCTCCATTTTTCTCTTCAGTTAATTCCAATGTGGTTACCCATGATTCAGTCAAATCTTAAGGTAAGGCTTTTTAATTTTTTTAATTATGGAGATTAATGATAATTACAAGTAACAACTGATGATTTCAAACTGAAAAAGTGTCATTCTCTCTTCTTTCCACTGTAAGCATCTGTCTGCAGGGCTGCAGTTGCGTCTTCAGGCCATCCAGAACAGGGTGAACCACCAGTGTCTGCAGGGCCAGACGTCTGGAGCTCCTCCATTCGCCCTGCGCAAATGGCTGCAGTGCACCCAGTTCAAGATGGCTCAGGTGGAGATCCAGTCATCTGAGGCTGCCTCACAGTTTTACCCTATGTGACCTGCTCTGCGGTCAGCTCTGCCTCACCTGGGTCCTTAGGCCTGCATGCATCTGCTCTGGCTGAATGTGACTTTAAAAACAAAACAAGACAAAAGGACTCTTACATAAACTGGATGCTGTGTGGGATTTGTTTGAAATGAATCATTTTCAGAACCTTTAGTATATGTACAGCAAATCTATACTATTTTAAAATACTAGCACTGGAACTGGACTGTGTAGAAGAACTATGTCAGGTTTCCAATCTGTTGCATTCAACAAACGTGAAGAGTCAGATGACTGTAGAGGATTTACACAGACCCATGTTAGTGATAGCAAGGGTCCGAAAACAAATGCTTGTTTAATCTTAGATATGTTCACTCTGTGACATTCATATCCTATCACTTTTTAAGTTGCTTGGTTGCAAGCTGAATAATAAAAGTACAAGTTTTTCTAAACATTGAGACGCTTTGACATTTCAAATGAATTGCCGACCCTTTAAAAATTCAAATATGACATTTTCTGCCCTTTGATGTCCTGACTGATGGGGAAAATGCCCAGCTTGCTATAATGCGGATGGTAGAGTGATAAGATCGGCTCTGCTGGCTACTCCTCTGAGTGAGAAAACCTCAGGTGTCTACGGGAAAACGACATGACATGCATTACCCAGCACCCGGCTGAGATCCTTGTCAGACTGTCAGTCATCCTGCCTTTTGCCATCAGAGCTCAGATCGATCAGAGGCCAATCCGAGTTGCGGCAGCAGCTTTTGTAACTCGATAACATGGAGCCAGACATTGGAGGTAAACAAGACTATTTCGGTTTTACCCCCCTCACCCTAATCCCCAAAGTGGAAAGCCACCCCCCCCCCCCCCCCCCCCCCCACCTCCCCCTCTTTTCCACCCGAGAAACAAAAAGGCCCCCGTCAACAAAACAAAACAAAC
>VOQJ01014311.1:48791-65999 GCA_015052665.1 Apistogramma diplotaenia | reverse complement strand
ACTGGAGGACGTCTCTGCTTATCTGTTATCTGTGCAAAGGTCATATAGGGGGGTTGTCGGGTGAGGAGTGGTTTTTGGGGTGCCTGGGAGGCTCAGTGGTGGAGCAGGTGACCACATACGTACGCCGCCATGCGGTGCGGGTGGTGCGGGTTCGAGTCCCGGCCTGTTGCCAATTTGCCCGCGTGTCTTTCCTGTATCTTTACCCTGTTTCCTGTCTGTCTATACCGTGTTTTTTGTTCACAGCCTAGCTGAAAATGGGCTGAGGAGGTCTGAGAAGTGCATGTGAAATCTGAGTTAAAGTAAATTACAGTGTGGTCTCAAAGTTCAACATTACTGGCTGGCGTGGCAGCTGGCACGCGACACTCAACCTCTGGGTGACCACTTTTAATCATGGGGCGATTGTAAAGGTCGCCAGGCGGGAGACGACCTCCCTCCAAACAATGATGGTCTGACAGATGGGTGAAGGTTTGCTGATGATACCCAACTCAGATTGCTAACACATCACAGCCAATCTGAGTTGGTCTGCAGTGTGTCTCTTTGCTGTAGAGGACTGGACTCAACTGGTTGCCAAGTGGTTGTATTCTGGTTATATTCATACATCTATGAGGGCCTGACTGGACTCTGAATGTCAGTATTTACTAAGAATTTCTGTGAATGCAGGCTGGTAGCAGACTGACTCTTGTCTTATTGACTTCTTGATGTGCTTGAAGTTTCCTTTGAAGATGGCAACCGGCTGTGAGTGGTCTCAAGACCCGCTCTTGCAAGTTTATTGAAAGATAAATGTACCAGCAGCTGAGGGGCAGATTTTTACAAATGAAGAGAAAACTACAGTATTATTAATATATGAAGTGGTTACAAACACATTATAAAATGAAAGCAACACGGCTGCAGCAGAGAAATGAGCTGTGTGAGGAAAACCACAGCAACAGTAACCCCAACACGAGTTAACAGATTTGATTTGAATCTGTTTCATTTCATTAATATTTAAAAGACAGTTCTGTGTTTTCTTCATTCAGCTGCAGCCTTGTTGGTGTTTAACGGTCTGATACGAATATAAACAAGGACATCTATAAAACAAACTTTATATTTCTCCGCGATCCTCATCAGGGAAAATACAAAGACTTGAGATGTTATTTAAAAACTTTAGACCCTCCTACTATCTGCACACAGAAGTCCCAGAGATCTCCCAGGAATTGCAGCGCTATTTTCCTGAGGATTGATTGGTAAGTAGGCGGTGATTTCATACCTGCTGACCTCTAATCTAAGAGATCGTAGTCTAAGTTACCATGGTGATGTACCCCAGTAAGATGGGAACCACCTTTGTAGTACAGAAAAGCCAACACCGAAATCCTGCTTTCGCAATACGAGCCGCTGTGCCTCCGCAACAGGTTTGATAATGGGATGGACTTCCCACAGCATTCCCTGTCCTCTTTGTGCCAGCTCAGTCATCTCCAGCAGTTCTGGACTAGCCTAGTTAGACTTGGCTTACCTTTAGATTCAGGACGATTCAGACAAAATCCACAACTAAACTCCAAAGTTACAGCTATGGGCCTCATACAGGCCGCCACACCCACCATTAAATAAAAGAGTGTCGGTGCTAACGGTGTCTCTTACATGTAGTGACGCTGAAGCCTGTGTGTGCAGCAACTGATCCATCATTTATAATGAAGCATTGCTCCGCTTCAAATCAAAGCTGCTCCCTGAAATTATCCTGAGAGTTAAATTAAGTTCCTCCACGTGTCCGGTAAGAGAACCTCCCATCGGCAACAGTATACTTTCATTACCCATATCAGATCGGCCTCACCGGCCCCCGCACGATTGGGGATTAGTCTTTGGGGTATTTCCACTCAGTGAGACCCAATTTCTCCTCACCCTTTATCCCCTCCATCGAGCGAGTGTCTCCAGGCTGCACAAGAGCTACGCTGATCTTCCTCTTCAGCTTCCCTGGAGGAGTTAGTCGGGGTGGCAGAGCGCCTGGGAAAGATTGATCTCCCCTCCCCCTCCAGGAGGGGTGAGCAGATTTGCCTGAGAGGATTCGATGTCCCTGCATTCAGCCAGTAGAGCACTCGGCAGCGGCAGCTGCCCCCTGCTGTGTTTGCTCAAGATCCAGAGAAGAGGACAAAGAGAGAGATGGACAGAAGCAGAAGTGATGTTAAATCCCTGAGCAGGGCTGCAGTTCATACAAACATGCACATGCAGAAGGAAAAGGATAAAAGGAAAAAATAATGAACCATTGATGGACCATTTTACCCCCCCCACAGAAAGCATTTTGATAAGCAGGCTCCTGCTTTGTCCGATTGATGGATGAAAGATGGGTAATTCTTGGAGCTTCTAATGGGAACAGGGTGGGATAACTGAGCCAGGGAACAGCGTGGATGAGCGGACGCTTGGAGAACTGGGCTGGTTTGATGAATTTTGTTTGTTTTTTTTCATTCAAAGCTAACTTCTTGTCATAACCAGCGGGAGATCAGTGATGCGTGACAGGATTTTGGTGACACCACGCTGGTATTTTGATTTCCAGTGTTGCACTTTGATGAAAATGGTTGTAACAATGTGTCCACATGAGTGTCAGAACCAGATGAGCATCAAAGCAGCAGTGCACTGGGCAGAGTAACCGCTGGTGATGTGAAGTGGGCGGGTCTCGAGTTAAACTTTTCTACACTTTGGAGTGATCACCTGCTGGTGAGAGTGCAGGATACTGTTGTGATCAGTTTATTAGAGGCAGCCAGGAGCTGCTGTGGTAAAAAGATTAGTTTTGCAGTTGCTGTGTGTTTACTGAGAGAAGGCAACACAATGACTCTTCCTGCTGTGAACACAATCAAAACCATAACGAGTGAAAAGCCGACTGGAGTCTTGGACTTGAACTGTGTTGTTTGGTTTATGTAATAAACAGTCTCAGGACTTGGTGTGACCAACACTAGCTGCTGTTGTATTCTCCGGTACCTAAAAGAATATGCAAATATATCACTGAATAATTACATTTGGTGTCTAAAATCCAGTCTTGGTTGGTCTCTATCAAGTCATTTTTCACCTTTGCTCACCTCATAATTCATTAACTCTTTCACAGTATAGACTGGAGTTTTATTTTTAACCTGGTGTCCACAGACTCTTAACCTGACCTTTAAACGCACTGCTACTGAATACACGTCGTCTTCCTCCCACAGGTCCATCACTCGTCTGGCCAGCCTCGATGAGGCCGCGCTGAAGAAGGCGGCAGAGACCACAGAGGTTCTCCTGGACCACGACAAAGAGTGGAAGTTGGGGAAGTGCATCCTACGGTTCCCCGAGATCCTGCAGAAGATCCTGGATGACCTGCTCCTCCACACGCTGTGCGACTACCTTTACGAGCTCGCCACCACCTTCACAGAGTTCTACGACTGCTGCTACTGCGTGGAGAAGGACCGGCAGACGGGTGAGCTGGCTCGAGGTTTAGATCTGTTTAGATCTTGAGGTTATTTGGAGGTCAGGATCCAGCTTTCCTTTTTGAAACTTTCTTAAATAGTTGCACTCTTTGACATCATCATCATATTGTGGCGTCTTTCTCTACGCTGGTTCGTTGGTATTAGTATTCATTTCCACCAGCTGTCTCCATGAACCAGCTGCAGGTGGAGCCTGTTTGATTCCCTGCTCTCAAGGCTTTGAAGACATGCTTTTTAAAGTTTAGTGCCAATATGTTAGACGTTTAGTGCATCTGATGATTATTTTCTTTTCACTTTAACCTTTCACTTTTGATATAAAGTGCCTTCCTCTTAGAATGTGCTTTAAAAGTTACTTAATGTTCTCCGCACTAATGAAACTGATCCATAAATTTCTGTTTTCTTTCTGTGTCCTACATTGTAAACCAAAGACATCCAAACTTTGAAACAATGACCTTGGCATTATGTAGTCAGGAAAAAGTTTGAGCCAAGGTCCTGCTGGATCGCCAAAGGGTCCAGACCCGGACTGTTTAATGTGAAGCGGCAAAGAAGGGTCTGAATCTTCGACTTTTCAGTGCTGTTTTTGCAGAAGGAATCGATGTGTTGCAGGCCATCAAGAATGAATCGTGATGAGAGAGGCTGTCTTGACTGTTAGTTTCATCTGAGCTGAAGTCTGACTCACCGTAGAGCCTTCTTACAAAGAGATTACCCCGGCTTATCACAATACACCAAAGTAAGGTGGTTAAAGCCAAGTGTGCCACCTTTGATTTACTACAGCTGCATTTCTTTCTAATGATGTTAGACAATATCAGGCTGTTCATCTTTTTTAGAGATGGATGGTTCATTAAATGTCAGCCTTTACCCTCAAAGAAAGAGGAATAATTCTGAGGTCCTGTGCACAGATTGTAAAGGAGCAGTTTTAGTGCTCTGGCAGCCTTGCTTTCAAATTGGGCTGTGTGTGAGTTTGTTAAAGAGGTTTAAAGCATTCAGAGTCTATAAAGGATGGCTGTAGCCACTGTGACATCACCATTGTTGTCGTTAGCCAATGAGCATATTTATAATTTCCAAAATGGACTTAAAGTGCCATTAAATGGGATCTTAATCTTGCTCCTGAGACTATAAAGTCATCAGGAAAGTGTTTGCTGAGGACACAAATCACAGGAGCCGAGGACTGGAAGTATTTTTGCAATCAGAGCAGTTGCCCTCTAGTGGCCATTAGATAGAATACAAGTTTAAGGCACTTTGATGTTGGCTTCATTCATCTTTTATACTGTGAAAGTTCTAGCAGAATTACTTCTAGACTCTAAAGTGGTCAGGAGACCACAGGCTCTTAACGGATCTAGTTGTTGGTCTCAGCTCCACCCTCTTCTTCAAACATGGTCACCGTTGACTTCAGCAAACCAAGATGGAGATGGATGCAATGATTTAGAAACTGTTCCACACGCGTGTGTGTTTAAATAACTACATGAAAATCAGCTCCTTTCTCCATCCTTGTCCACCACTTTTGCCTCGTTGCACATTCGGATGAGTCGGCTTGTTTGTGTAAATTACAAACCGATGCCGGCGACCGTCCACGTTCACGCCCCTTTAACGACCCGCCTGCGTAACGCTCCTCTGCTGCTCATTACGACTTAATTTCTATTGGATTCCTGCTCCGTGTGACAGTGCTGTGCACGGTCATGGATGCTGCATGAGATGTTCAGGTCACTGATTTTTATGTGATGCTGCCGGGTGATGGCGGCATCATTAAATGTGCCCTCTGACCTTTTTGTTGTTCATTAGTTTCGTTGTCTAGTTCACCTCTGTTTCTCTGTCTCAACCTCACCTCTCAGGTTTTTATTCTTTCTTTTTTTCCCGTCTTCGCTGCCTTCGCTTTAATTTCTGTTTCACTATTTGTACATTTTAGCTGCCCACTTATTTCTCATCTGCATGATGACAAACCAATTTTAAGAAACGATAGTAAAGGATATTTGGCAGCTTTGACCTGTCACGGTGCGATCTGATGTTTTTCTGTTTTTACCTGTTCAGGGGAGGTGATTAAGATCAACATGTGGAGGATGCTGCTCTGTGAAGCCACGGCGGTCATCATGGCCAAAGGCTTTGACATCCTGGGTATTAACCCGGTCGAGAGGATGTGATGTTTCAGTCCAGATTGAGGGCAACCCTGAAAGCAAACCCTGTCAGTCTGAACTCAGTGGACCTGAAGAGCTATTTTTCCATAACAGTTATTATACCCAACCTGGGAGGGTGAAATCATTATCCTTGGTTCATTAATTAGCATTTCATGTGGGGGATCTTTTTATTAAAGAACAATTATGAAACCAAAATATCAGTCTGCTGTCATTTTATAGTTTGTCCTGTAAACTGCCCCCCAAAGGAGACAACGGTGTTTCAGCAGTCCTGGTTTGGTCACATATGTTTAAGCACAAACTCGGGAATGAAAGTGCATGCATGGCGGTTCCACAGTGGGTGAGGGTCTCTGAAATCGATCGATTGGCGTGTGAGTAAAAGCACTTCTGTTAAGGTCTTATATCACGGGATAGGCTGGCTGCTTGTCAAGCAGAAGTAGACTGCATGTGTTGCTGCTCATTAAAACCTCTTTGCCACTTCATGGTCTTTACATGTCATCCGTCTGGATAATGATGTCCAATCTGTGGGACTCTGTGTTGGAGGTGTAAGTGATGAGATGGATGGGTGCCACTTCGGGGAATTAAACCAAACAAGCAAAAGTGCAGCTGGAAAGGCCCATTGATTGCATGTCATTACACAGAGAGATCACATGGTAATTTACACCTGGCTCATCAGTGATACCCAGTGTGCTTTTAGACCCTGATTAACATGTTTTTTTCCTCATCCAGGTAAGAAATGGAGATGCAATATACACTGCTCAAAATAATAAAGAGAGCACTTAAACAACACAGTCTAACTCCAAGTAAATCAAACTTCTGTGAAATCAAACTGTGCACTTAGGAAGCAACACATTTTCACATGCTGTTGTGCAAATGGAATAGACAAGTGGAAATGAATGGCATCAGCCTTTCTGGCTTCTTGATGTGGCAAGAAGGTTTGCTGCGTCCGTCAGCATAGCACCTCCAGCCTCTGAACACTAGGAGGAGGGCAACAACCCGGAGCACTGCCAGAGCCCTGCAAAATGACTTCCAGCAGGCCGCAAATGTGCATCATGTGTCTGCACAAACCTGCAACATTCTTCAGCATGACCGGTTTGGCAGCCACAAGATGCACTCTGGACTGTCTATTCTGGCACATGCCACCATCTGCAAGGACAACAACAACAACAACGCGCTGAAGCTGTCAGACTGTCCACATACAGTAAGCTTTCTGCTCTCCTGTATTTCCAGTTTTCAGCATGTCTTATTATCTTCAAACACTGGCCTTGTGCCCTTAAAGTTTGAATAATACTTTAATTACACAATAAGTCCATAGAGTGACTTAACGCATTAGTCAGTGAGAAGTGTTTTGCATGCGTTCTGACTAATTGCTTCCCGCTGCATCTGCCCGCCCTGCGTCCCTGACTCTGATGTATAGAAAGTTGCGTTTGAGTCAAGCTGGTTTTCAGATAACGACAATTAGTCTTCGCCTTCCATGACTTGTGTGAGAAAGTGGGCTTTGTTTCTCAGAAACTCAAAGTGTGAGGCAAACAAACCCATTTGATGAACTTAATTATACATCACACACTTCCTTGAGGCAGCCTGCGAGCCTGTAATTGTTGAGTCTGCCTTTACCCCCCCAGACAGATGTGCACTGCTGTAGATATAAAAATTGTATGTCTCCAAGGATGGCCACAGGATACAATAGTTGTTAGAAGATGTCTGCCTGCGACCCATCTTTGAAGCTTATGAAAAATATAAACTCCTTCTTGCTAGTCGTCGCTTATCGTCTCACGCGTCCCAGGACTTTATCTCAGTACCTTCTCAGGCAATAATTTGTTCATGAAACATTCATCGGGCTTTCACGGAGCCAGTGTTTTAGTTTGGTCTTTTGGGTGCTGCCGTGCTGCTGTTGAAGGAGGTGTTGTGACAGTCGCCCCCAGGAGGACAGATGCTCACACGCGCCACCACCTCAGCAACATCTGCAGAAGCAACAACCTTCCCTGCCTCTGTGGGGTGGACGAATATCATCACCTGCTGCCCTCAGCTGGTGCTTCTTCCTGTTCATTTCGGTTTGTGACGCTGCCGGTGACGAAGCAGGTTTGGGACATCCTGGAAACCTCCCGGTCTGATGGTAAGCACACGTCAACAGATCCAGTCAGCAAGACTTTGACTATTACTTTTACACGCGCGTGTAAATGCAGGTTTCAGTCTCAGTGTGAGCATGATAACATCACTGTTCATTTTTAAATGTAAATATGCCACTAATTTAACCATTTTGTCTTACAAAAGTATTATTATACTTGTACCAGAAAGTTTTACTTGGTTACTGTGACTGCTTTTCCACACGTCTTGTCCTTTGTTTATATCACTGCTAATTCCAAAGTATTACTGCACTATTAGCATGTCATTACTAGGCTGTAGTATGACTCTTACCCTCCTAAATGCTCCGCTATGTTTATCAGCTAGTCGCTAATAAAAGAGCAGCAGATGACATTAGAGGGAACTCTTTAGCATGCGGACATGTTTGATCAATTCAATTAGACTTTTGAAAATTCAAGATGATTTGAGATAATCTGCTAACAGAGGTGCAGAGGTGTTGTACAAGCGGTAGCAATCATGATTTAGACATTTCCTGGCTGCACGCTCCACTGCTTACCCCACCTCCACCTGTGTCCAGGGCACTGGTTACGCCCACTTCAGATGGATAAGAGGTTACTCCAGTCTGCTCGCTGCATTGGCCGTCATGCAGGTAAACACATGAAATTCAGTCACGTGGTGTTATGCGTCTATTCTTTGAGCAGGTAACTACAGGATTTGTGTTGTCGAGTGTAATAAGTCCATCTGCAGTAGCTCCAGGTGAGCTTGGGCTGAAAGAGACTGCAGATGTTTCACTCCTTTGACTGAAGGTTTAACTTGTGACTTCTGGACTTGGCCGCCTTCTTGAACCTTTGACTTCAGGTTCATGCAAAGTTCAGATCGTGGTGGTTTTAGCACCATATGGCAGAACAGACTTGTATGGAAATTAAAGCGCCTGCAGGGACTTCTGTTTTCTCTCATTTGCATAAATTGCTTCTTTTCCTTAAAATCCTGTTTGGGCCGGAGCATGATGTCTTTGCCACAAGAAGTATTTTTCCTTCATGTTTCCCTCTGTGTTGAGTGTTTATCAGCGATTTAACCATCTGATCTGAGGGATTAATCAATAAGATATGCAAATGAGCCTTTATGCAAATTAGACACAAATGGGTGTTTGTGAGAAGAAAAGGAGGAAGAGGTGAGGCTTGGGAGTTGTTTTTTTTTTTGGATTGCACTGCCAGACTTATTAATCTCTTGCGCTTCAGTGGCGCAGTGTGGCACCTCATCTTCCTGCGGTTTCCCCCGCCATCCTGCAAAATTACAGTCAGTAATCTGTTTGGCACTCAGACGAGTCACAGAGGAGAGAGAGACAACAGGAAGCAGGTTTGACGAGAAATAAACATTTTAATTAGGTTTTTGGCACGGGTAGGTTTCACACTCAAAGCCAGGAATTAAATAACATATCTGGATATAACTTTTGTTTTCAGATATACTTTAAGTTAAATAATCTGATATATAGAATTCTCCATGCAGTATTTGGGATAAGCAGACTGTGAAAGCAACATTCAAACCCCCCCCCCCCCGAGCTGTACAAGAATAAATACAAACGTTTAAAAATATTCATGGAGTTCAGGCTCCAACTTTTCACCGCTGCTGCGGCGGCGTCCTGTGTAGAGGTAGATATCGCTCGTCCGTGAACCACAGAAGGTTCAGTGATGGCAACAACGTTTCTGTAGGACTTCACTTCCCATCAGCTCAAAGTCCACTTTATTAACACGTCCCACAGTTTATCATGAATCACTGGTAAGAAGGTGGTTTTTGCTCACCTCTCGCAGCGTAGCGTCTGCTTTCTAGATCGTTCGAGGTGACTTCACAGCCTTTGATGGCCTTATAAGGTGTTCGGCACGGCTGCATGTTGTTCCCGCTCACAGGTTTGACACAGCAGCCACTCTCTGGTGGCTGGAAGTCTGCTTCCTGATGTTTTCTGTCCTCACTTCCTGTCTTTGTCCCGGCAGCTTCCCCTGCCTCCTTCTCCTCCTACGGGAAGCGTTCACTGGTGATGCCATTATTCCAGAACTCACACTTGCTCCTTTTTTTCCTCAAAGTCAAAGCAGCCGTAGCTTTTCACCCTCTCATCTAAACGTCCTTTGTCAAAGCTCGCCATGCTTTGCATTTGTGTGAGTAAGTTTGAGTGTGAACTTGAGCGTGAAGCATAACAGGCACAGCAGGAAGTGCAGAGGTGCTGCTGGCAATCTGCAAGGTCACCGACAGTGTTAAAAAAAGGCAAACATGCAGAGAAAACTCCAACAGCACAGTTTTAAAACTTCCACAAAGCCGTAGGACGGCGCTGATGTGGTCCGCCCTGTTTTGTCCTGCATTCTGCTCGGTTTGCAGTTTAACCAGACGTGAAGAGGAGGAGGAGGAGGGTGAGTGCTCCAGATTAGTGAGACTTTCTCTGCATAGGCTCATATCTTTGTCTCTTTGTACTCAGCTTTGAAGGAGTCTTTGATGGCCAGGAGCCCAGATGCCAGGCGAAGTCCGCTCACCTTGCTGTGCCACTCCTGCGACCGACCCCTGGAGGATAAAACACAGATGTGTTAGCGGGACAAAGGTGGGACACAGGTAAGGATTAAATGGTGGGAGGCAGACTCTTCACAGTGCATCAGTACAGATACTGATCACAGACTCGGGGCTCATTTATGCTCGCTGTTCTCGCCCTCACAGATGGCACAGTATGACAAAAGTGACATCACATCTGCTGCTCTTGTTATTTTAGTCGTGCACCTTTCAGCTGGCTTTAAGAGACGATTCACACACTATACAGATGGAGTCCAAAAAGACCTGAAACTGCTTTGCTTCCGGCTCTGATTCTCCTACACAGACGCTGATATGGAGGTTTTGCCTGAGTGGCGACACCTGTTGTTCAGGAGGATACTGCAGCAGGTGCCCTCAGTTCTTGTATACTGTGGTGATGTCACGGTTTCCACACGAAGTGACTGATGCAGCGACCGTAAATGGACTATCGAGGTGTTTTTCAGACAATACACCCTTTTCACAAATATTTCACAACAGGAAACCCAAAGCTGCCCATTTATGACCCGGTTAAAGGACAGTTAGCACACATGCTACACGAGGCACTTTAAGACACCAACTGTTGATGGTTGTATTTGTACATCTTACATGTATACTGTATGTAGGGATTATGTCACAACTGTTAAAATCTCCACATAAAGTACGTTCTTGTTATCATGAGTCAGGTATGATTACCTGTTGCATCCTCATAAATGCATTTCGGCTCTACAGTTCTTGCGTACCTGTTTTTCTTCGGGCATGTTGTCTAAACTTGAGTAAAAATAGGTGGACGTAACATCTGCGCTTCTGTTTGCTGTGCAGCTTCAGCCTGAAAAGCCCCGTTGTTTACCCTGCCTTCTCTTCCCTCTCGCTCAGGCTGTAACATGTTTCATTTCCTCTGAAGGCGATAGGATCTTCTTCACAGGCCTGTACTGTAAAAAGCCCTGCTGACCTTCATGCAGTGGATCTACAGTCTTGCCTTGAAACCTAACAAGCACTTAAAATTAATGCCAAAGCAAATAAGCCTGAGACAGGCTGGCGCATCACAGATGTTTAGATGAGAGGAAATTAAAGGCGAGAGGGAGTCAGACAAAGGAAAGAGTGAAGGCACTCGTCCCTCCGGGCGCTCTCACTTCTTTCTTACATGATCACTCTTGCGTAACAGGAGTGCGAGCGGGCCGATGTTTGCCTGGAAATGAGATTGGAAATGAAGCTTATTTCAATTCTGTATGCACTCTGCGTCGCTCTGGATAACAGCTTCAGTTTCACAGGCGGCTCTTTATTCAGCACGTACTCATCAGAAAGAGGCACGAGTGTGTGATTGTGCGCTCCTTTTCACTTCGGTCGTAATGGGCCGACTGAAAAGCCTGCTGAGATAATCACACAGTTACAGATCAAAACTGTCTTTGCTTTTCTGCCCTCCGCTTGATGAAACAAATCACCATTTTCACTCAGATGCTCCGATTTTACTACACTTTCTCACGCGGAGGCTACACCCAGGGGAAATTAGGTCATCAGAAGTGAAATGGTTGAAAATCCAGATGAACTTAGTTCTTAGAAATCAGAATAACAGATTTTATTTATTCGACTTTTCTGCAGACATGTTTCTGGTTCGCCCCATTCACCCTAAACCTGTGTGTGTCTGCTGCAGAATCAGTTTTCTCTGGTAACTATTAATGGTTTCAATCTGAGCTTTGATAGCACATATTTTATAAACCTTACACTCACTAAAGCATTTTAACAGTGGCTCATTTAAGTTACGTCCCACCCCAGAGAAAGTCCCAACAACTCCTGGAGGATGGACGCCATCAAACACGTGCAGAGATGTTTGGAAGAGCGGTCTTTTTCACGCTGGCTTAAATTCACACCAACACTACACACGCAAAGCTGCAGAATTCACAACTCCCACATCGGTGTGATAATTCCTCTAGCACCCATAAACATTTAGCAGTCCATCCTCGAAGACTTGTTGAGACAATATCCTGAGAGAAGTTCAGGACACCTACAGGAAGGTGCTGAGACAGCGAACAGCATGCATCCTCTTGGAGCCTCCTAAAGCTCCACCTATAGTTGTTTCACACACACAATTAAGAAATCCTACTGGAGGAGGACGGCTCACCATTAGATTTTCACGTTCAAGGTTCCCAGATGATACACCCCCTCTGATTTTGTTGCTTCACGTTTTACTCAGCAGCAGCAAAAACAGGATAACAGACCACCGTAAACCTCTATAGACACGTTCCCAGGGGAGTTATCCCACTTACTTTTTTCTCCTGTATTATTCCCAGAAAACTGCCAAACACTCTGGCTGTTGAGAAACATGGACAAAAGCATCAGGCGAACTACACATTTCACCAACAGGAACCTCATGCCGTGAAGCTCCCGCTGCAGATTTTGTGCCGATGTTAATGCTGGAGGACGTTTGGAAAACGCCTGAATTCTGAGATTAACAAGTGTGGCCTAATGCTTTGGTCCATAAGAGTGCGTATGAAGTGTTTGTATATGAAATTCTGTTCAGTTTCCAGAGGACTTTCTATAGAAATTGTATATAAACAGTATTAATCAGCTTGATGGTTTTAATTGTGCTCAACAGTACTAGTTCTCCACTTTACACAGTCTGGTGTGCAGGCCAGCCTCCCTGTGTGTAAACCACTAAGGTAAATCCAGTGCAGCGCTGCCGTATTTTGAGCTAGAAAATAAAGTTACATGCATATGCAAATCACTCGAGCGGATCAGTTTGTAACAACGCTCTGTGCACGTTGACCCGAAAGCTTACATATGTGCAGAATTTTGGCAGGAACGCGCCTCCCTGCTCTCCCTCTGCCTGCAGCACCTTCGCCGGGTGGTTTAATGACTGGATGTGCTCTATGAAAGCGCTGCCGCCACCTGTTTCCTGTCGCACGGAGGGTTCGTTTCATTTAATCAGCGTAGACAAATGAAGCTGCAGGGCTCCGCCGGGAGTCAGGCTGATCACGTAAGCAGCAGAAAATCTGCAGCAACTTGGTTTCAAAGGGCATGAATCATGAGGAGACCTGCTCCTCCTCCTCCTCCTCTCATGCGCTCACCTACAGGGAGGTGCTGCAGATGGGTGCTGGCAGAGGTCAGAAACTCAGAATGGGCCCAATTAAGCGAGATAAGATGGACTAAATGCTCTCTCCAGGTATTTCTTTTAACAGGCTTCTCACGGCCTTAAATCCTCTCAGCTGCTTTCTTGTTACTGCAGCGTATAATTCACCCTCTGGTTTTATTTGACGCATCATTTGGACATTTTACAGTAAACAAATAAAAGTCTTTCTGTCCTCTCACCTTATATCTGTTCGACAGAAGTGCGTCAGTCGGGTCTTCCTGGCTCCTGTGGGCTCCAGCAGGTAGAGGCAGACGTGGATGTGGGCTCTGATACCCTCAGCCAGCCCCTCAGGATGCTCAGTAGATACAGAGGAGAGGTACAGAGGGCCGGAGGACGGGTCTGCCTGCCAGATCCTGGGGAGGGAAAACAGACCGACGTGTGAGACGGCCAAGAACAAAACAACAAAACTCGAGGCTCTGAGGAACAGATACCTTTTGGAATCCTTATTTTTTGCGCATCAATGTCCGATGTCCTGATTCGGTAAAAGACTTGTGTTTGTGGTGTGACGCACATATTGTATCCTGTTGTAAACTGGTTGGAAACAAGACTTTTATGCTGCCGATTGCATCTTGCGGACATTGCTCTTCCAGCTGACTGCACCATGTGGTCCACCAGTGCAAACAGTCTGTATTTATAAAGCGCTCTACAATCCCGAACATTACGGCTAACAGCTGTTTTTGCCGTGTCAGTGCAGCTCACAGTGAATGTGGGCAGTACATTGTTGGCGTTTAACATAAACTCAGCTGCAGGCATGGGCAGAACAAAGTGACCCTCTTAGGCTGCTTTTTCATTTTACTTTCTTTGTTTTCCACTGACTTTTCAGTTCTGTCACTAGTTAGCAAACAAACGAATCTGAGTCTATTAGCGGCAACCAAATAAACCCACCCAGTGACATAATGTTTATTGGCACAAGATAGTGCTGCACATGCTCTACACATTTAAACATGTCAAAAACCAGGTAGAAATAGACCCAAATCAACTGTTTTCAGATTTTTTTTAAACAATTAAAACTATTTATTGTCATCTTGAGTAGGAACCGCGGGGTCCTGGGACTGACGTGTTGGTTTGGGACTCCACGTGTGATCTGGCTGCATGCATTATGCAGACAGGGTGGTTTTTAGTTCTGACTCAGGGATCGCTCAGAGTTCGTGTGCACACAGTACACACAGAGGAAGGGGAATATGAAAGGAAAAAGGTGCACCGGGCCAACTGCAAACACAGATACTGTCATGTCTCATCTGACTTCAGGCTCGGATTAAAGTTTCATCAACCCCTCCCCCCACAAGCGTACGTTCTGTTTCAGTTTAACTCAAAGTGACACTTTGAGGGTACTTTCAGCTCTGACTCCTCCGTCCTCCCTGCTCTGAAGAGCTCAGCGGGTCGAGGGGAACGCTCGGGGGCTCGCTCTGGCTCATTACCTAATTAGCAGGTGCTCTTGTAGGGGCTGGGAGCCCAGGCCGTGGCCCGGGCCCTGAAGGAGGTAGCGGTAAACGTCGGCGTCCTTGGACAAGGTCTGGATGACTGTGGCCTGATGAAGGTCTCCCTCCCAAAGCTGCTGCTCCCTCAGCAGCCGGTGGAGCAGCTCCTCCTGTGCGGCGTCCACCTCCACGGAGCCTCGCCACATCCACAGCGGGCAGCTGTCGTCCATCTGAAAATGAGCAGAGGTGATAAAGTAGAGCTCAGCAGAGCCTCAAGGATCCTTGCTTGATCTCAGTGTTGCTGATACACACACAGTAGGCTTTAACCCACAGAAAAAAATACCAACACAAAGCTAACTCCTGAAAATCCACAAAATGCTGTCCTGCACTAAACCCACCACCCATGTGGTGGCCCATCATGTTACAGTGACACCAAACCGTAACTGTATCACTATGAATGAGTTTAAGCATCTTTCTATGGGAGAATTTAAAAAACCTAAAGATGGGCAAGCTTACATACGAGGCAATAATGCTGCTGCATGAGCATTTCAGCAGCCTGGGGGCAGTATTGTGTGTACTTTCATGGTGGCAGTAATACGAGTCCAGAATCTGAGCCTACGTTTGTCTTCTTTCACTCGTCTGTGGTGTAAACTACCTCCTCCCCCCCCTCACCTTCTTGTAGGCCAGCTCCACGTGCTCTGGAGCCGGGTGGCTCTCCCAGCCTCGATTCTTCTCCCTGGCCTCCTTAAGGAGTTGCTGGGTGCTCAGCTGCAGTTTGCGTTTTCTCTCCTCCAAGTCCTCCTCACCACCACTTTGACTGGAGGTCACCAGGCTGCCTCTGGACTCCTCAAAGAAGACGTCATCACTGGTGTTTAAACTCTGGCCGGGCCAAAACTCTGGAAGCTACAGAAAGAGGATTTTGATCTTTATATGTCTTAAAAAAGTATTTTTATGTTAAAAACTTCCTTTGGATCATGTTGGCAGTACCTGGAAAAGTCTCTGGGCCTCGGTGATCATGTTAGCCAGTCCCTGGGTGGCAGCCAGGTTCTCACTCAGGTCTCTCTGGTCCGGGCGGCCCAGGCTGTACTTCCTGTGACTGGACCTGCAGCGACCAACCACAGGAGCAAGTTCAACGTTATCATCTCCTTTTAGAAGAACATTCACTTAAACACAACAAAGCCGGAGAACCTTCGCTCACTGAGAACAAAGCTGGTTCTTTTTCAAGACTTTCTCTCATTTTTTTTGCAGCATAAAAATAATCCTTCCACCTTACAGTACCTTTCTCTGACCTTCCACCTTTGTGGCTTTCTTCAATACTGTACGGTAGAGAGAGACAGGAAAGCAGCGGAAGATGTGCAGTAAATGTTCGCAGGTCGGGACACGAACCCGCTGAGCCACCCTGGCACGCAGGGTTACAAGAATTTCAATACCATCGACCTTATTTTCAGATTAATTTAATGTCTTGTAAAACTTTAAGAACCCTGCATCTCTGTGCTTTTAGTTTTAATTTTGGGAACGTGTCGGTTTCCCAGTGTCATGCCAGGAATTAGTGCTTTCAGAAAGTTGTGTGTTTTGGGGAAACGTTCACGCTGCATCTGCTGCAGTTGACGGGTGGATTCACAGGAAGTTGTTTTCCTTTAAGTTTTATCCTTCAAGTTGTTTTAGTTTGCGGAGGATAAGAAAAAGTTCTAAAGATATGAGAGAAATTACACAGCACTTCAAGCAGACCCAGCAGGTCAGACGCATTAAAAAGACGCTAACGCTGTGGGAGTGGAGACTTCTGTCAGCGCAGAAACACAAGATGAGATCTCACAGATCTGTGGGAAACTGCGGTGAGCGTTTTTTCTTCCCCGAGTTATTGTTCCAAGCACAAAGTGTGACATGCTTTCTGACGGGCCGGGACTTTAGCTTGAGGGAGAAAGGGAGGCACAAAGTGCTGATTGTGTCACTTCCATCATCCGTCCCGTCAGCCTGAAGGGAGGAAAAAGAGGCAAAAGTGGAAAGAGGAAGAGGTGGAGATGAAAAGGGAAAGCAGGGAGGGAGGAAGAAGGTAGAGAAAGGAAAGCTGAAAGGAGGGTGATTACAAGAATGAGAGACGAAAGAGGAGGCGGAGGAGGAGATATATGAGGAAAGAATGAGCGGCGCGAGGGTGGATAGAGAAAGGGAGGCTGACAGACACAAAACAAAGGATGAGGGGAGAGGTTTATTTATGTAGCACCTTTTAACACAAAGGCAGTTCAAAGTGCTTTACATAAAAGGCTGAGAGAAAGTTAGAAAAGAAAGATCAAACTTGCAGGGCAGCATACGACACAGAGAGAACAGAAAGAGAGAACTCAAAATGCCACTGTTAAATCCTTCATAACTCAGCTTAAGGAGTCCTAAGCTCCATCACTTTTTCATCTTTTTCCCTTTTAAATGAACAGGTGTCTTCTTCATGTAAAAAAGCATGAGAAAAGAAACCCACTGGTTTGAACGTCACAATCTCTCGTAAC
>VOQJ01014310.1:0-15472 GCA_015052665.1 Apistogramma diplotaenia | reverse complement strand
ATGCTCCAGAGCGCTCTTGACCTCAGATTGGGGCGACGGTTCATTTTTCAGCAGGACAACGACCCAAAGCACACAGCCCGAATTTCCCCGTTGTGGGACAATAAAGGCTGTTCTTATCTTATCTCAAAGGAGTGGCTTCAGGACCACTCTGTGAATGTCCTGGAGTGGCCCAGCCAGAGCCCAGACTTGAATCCGATTGAACATCTCTGGAGAGATCTGAAAATGGCTGTGCACAGATGTCTCCCATCCAACCTGGCGGAGCTTCAGAGGTACTGCAAAGAAGAATGGGCAAAACTGCCTAAAGATAGGTGTGCCAAGCTTGTGGCATCATATTCAAAAAGCCTTGAGGTTGTAGTTGCTGCCAAAGGTGGTTCTACAAAGTATTAAGCAAAGGCTGTGAATACTTATGTAAATATGATTTCTTTGTTTTTTAATTTTAATAAATTTTCAAAACTCTCAAGAAAACTTTTTTCACATGGTCATAATGCGGTATTTTGTGTAGAATTTTGAGGAAATAGATTAATTTAATACAATTTGGAATAAGGCTGTAACGTAACAAAATGTGGAAAAAGTGAAGCGCTGTGAATACTTTCTGGATGCACTGTACATGTCCTCTCAGGTCTGCTCCAGTTACCACTCTCCACCACTTCATCTGACTTACTCCAGAATTCCTCTTTCACTTCTAACTGACATCCAACCTGCGGGGTGTATGCACTCAAAACAGCACTCCTTCTATTCCCACCTTCAGACTCACAATCTTATCTGACTCTCTCTTCACTTCCACAACACTAATCACAAACTCTTCCTTCAAGATCACCTCTGCTCCATTCTCTTAAAGTCCCTACTCTCATCTCCACACTCCTGCCTTTCCTTCTCTCTCTGCCTCCCAACACACTATCCCCTCCCTTTGTCTTTGACTAACAGTAGCACAGTTTCCACAAACACCCTGCTGGCCAACAGCACCGGAGGCAGTCATTGTTGACCTGGGCTCCAACCAATCCTGTACGGAAATTTTATTCTTTATTAGCCAGCTGCGTGATTTGGCCAAGATTTCACACTGGGCTCGGGACCTGCACAAGGAGGACACTGGATTTGAATTCAGGTGTCTGTCCCAAATGCAGATCCCTCCTCTGACCTGAGACTCTAACATCCTGAACCCCACATGGACAGAGCATGCTTGTGCTGTCGGTAAACCGGAACAGAAACAAATACACAAATCAGTCTTTTCCACCTCCACCAAAACATGCAGGAACACAGCAACAGAATACGTCTACTCTCTTTCATACACACATGCACAGGCATTAGCAGAGCTTTTGACATTACCTATATTTTAACAGGTTAATTTATGTTAACCTTGGGGTGACTTCCAAGGCCATTTGGAGGCTTTTCCTTTTCCTCTGGGCAGCTGGGTCTCATGTGGAAAGAATAAATCCACCGCAAACTTGAAATGAGCACAGCTGACAGATGTCTGGATAACTAAGCTCATTTTCTTCTTTTTGTTTTTCCATACCATATCCCGATTTTCTTATTTTTGGATGCAAATTTTTGTTTTGTTCCTGAGTTCACCGCTGAACTACGTTCCACATGGATCAAACGGAGGGCAGAAATTCACATTGAAAAGTCAGGGCACACAATACACTGTGATATGTAAGTGTGATAAGTTAAGTCAGTATATTACATCTAGTGACCCAGAATGCTGAAAATAAACTGTGATAGAGTTTGACAACATCGGGTGGTGTCTATTGCAGTGCAGCATTGGCATGTAAATTTGGGGTGGGTGAGGCATACGCTCTACCGAGTGCCCTTCTAGTTATTATTATATGTTTTGTGTCAGCCAGTCTCAGATTGCAGCTGCTCATTTCCTTTTGATCAAATACTTCAGAAAATTATACCTCATCTACTGACTAAACCACTGTCTTTTTTTTTGTTTGTTTTTAGTATGTTTTTTTCCTTATTACTTGGAAAAGCTCACATGCTTCAAAGCATGCAGGAGCACACAGTCCTTACCATGGTAGCTTCTTATCTCAGATACTCCTTGCCTATATTTCATATTGCCCATTCTAAGTATATAGGCCGTTTTGCAACCCCCTGAACACACCATCTGCTATAAGTAGTTTGGAACGCAGCTCTTCTGGACATTATGCAACGGTTTCTACAGGCTTACCTGTACTCATCATGACCTTCTAACTGACCTCAATGAATAAATGGGGTTTATGGGTTTATTCAGTCATACAGTGCGTGATAGGTTGTGAGGCCACACGCTAATGCAAACTGCATCAGACACTTGATTCTTCTTCTTTTTATTTCTTCTCCCTTTATGGGTTGCCACAGTGGATCATAGTCCCCTAGCTCATCATATTCATAACATCCTCATCTGTCACACCCACTCTTCCTCCTTCACTACATACACAAACCTCTTCTATGGCTCTTTTTCCTTCTGCATGGCAGTTTCCTCTTCAACATCCTGTGCCCAATATATCCACTGTCTCCCGCTCCGTAGATGTCCAAGGGAACCCAGCCACACACCAGTGTACTGCTAGTGCCTGTCCCTACTTTGGTTAAATGGGGAGGGTTGTGTCAGGAAGGCCATCTGGAATAAAATCATTGCCAAATCAAACATCAGCCACTTGATTAGGCTGATGAAAACAGGCAGTTAAATGTGAGTCATGAACGAGGAAGTCCAGTCCAGACATCAGCAACTGCACTTATGTTATGAGAACACTTTTATTTGTATCTAGTTGCATTGATCAGCTGATTAAGGTCTGCCTTTTAGCCCTGCTATTAACTTACATTTTTACACATTTAAACAAAGCCAAATGTGCTGTTGTGTATAACAGCGAGACATAGTGCAAAAATTTTCCATTCCCTCTTAGCAGCAGTTCATCTGCAGGGAGTCCAAGAGAAAGCTTTGCAAAAGCTCCCAATACAGGGGTGGAAAGGTGCAGTAGATTTTGCAGCTTTTGAACTATGGTGCTGCAATTGGATTAGTGAGCAGTTGAAAAGGAAATGAGACTAAGAAGGGATTTACACACTAACACAATTTAGTCCGTGAGCGTGGGAACTCGGCTTTGTCAATTAGCGCAGTTTCATGTAAAGGGTTCGTGCGGTGGGTCTGTTCGCAAACAGCCAGGGTCTCCAGCACTCGCCGCAGTTATTGAATCCCACCATGGAGTTCATTTGGCTCCAAAAACTGCAGCATTCTTTCAGGCTGCACTTCCATTCATGACAAACTGATCTGCTCCTTTGTTTTGAAGGACCCCCTTTGGTCCACAGTGAAAGGCTTCATGAACTTGTTTGTCAGCATAAAGCAGACGCTCAAACACAAACGAGAAGAGCTCGGAGATCAAATCGCAGCCTTGGGAAGAACCACAGGATCTTTTTGCAGACACACTATACAAATGACTCAGTGTCTGTCCAGAGTACCAGTGTGTAATTGACGGATAAGTTATGGTACATATTTTACATATCCCTTTCCAGTTTTTTTTTATGCCTTTAAAGGCATCTTTGTAGTATTGACCCTTCTTCAATTGTAGACTGAAAGACTTTATTGGTCTTGTTTCCTTATAATCTCCTCTTTGAGTGACATAAAATAACGCTACCTTTGTACTCAGAGATGGGGTCAGACATTTCCTTCTCAATGCCTAATTCAGACTTAGTTTAGTCAGTCATTTAGTTATTTTGGCTGGATTGTGTCTAACAGTGGAACCACCAGTTATTTTGGTCAAAGGTAGCCTGAAACTGTGGCACTCGCCAAAATAGCGTTGGATATGGCATTTTGTGTGCGTGCATGTGTGTGTGTGTGTGTGTGTGTGTGTGTGTGCGTCAGAAAATACAGACTTAGACACAGCTGAAGGTACAAGGATGTTCTTAAAGTCTTTGGGTGGTCCAACCTCTCAGGGAGCTCGAACCTACTTTTTGCGAGTGCCGACACTGAACAGTGGTCATTATTAACAGACAAACCAACTGCAGCAGCCTGGGATTACCTTCCAGCCAACTGCAGATGTGAATGTCTAAACATTTCTCCCACTCTGTTTTGACATGCTCTATTATAGGTTCTGCATCCTACACCAGATCCAGAAAAAAAAAATTGACAGCTAAATGAAATCATTCATTTTCTGGTCTGATGTCATCCAAAAATTGCCATAATTGCCGAGGCCTGGCGTCTCTGGTCTGTGACTGGCAAAGACACCAGCGCTGGGCGAGGTGCACGGAGAGGAAAGCAGACTGGTGGATGGTCCCTGTTGGATCTGTGTCTGTTTAAACACGAGCGCAGGACCGCAGGACCACTTTCTTCTATGTGCTCGACCGGCGCTGCATGCCTTTAACTTTCTCCTGCACTCACAGAGACAAGATAGGTGGTCAGATGATGTGGTCAGACTTCAGAGGCTAATGATGAGACTCGTAAAACCAGCAGCAGAGGCTTAGGTGCAAAGCATGGGAATGCAAACAGATGCAGTTATGCAACTACTGAACAGGTGGAAACAATCACACCTGTCTCAGTGAATTAAAAATGCATGCACCTTTCAAAGCCATCTATCCACTTGCTGCTGCTTAGCTCCCTCTTCCCGGCCACCTCTTCCAGCTCGTCTTGGGGGGGCAGCAAAGTATACAGGCAAGAGATGTAATTAATCTCTCTTGTGTGCCCCAGGTGACCTACACAAGCTACTTTTTTTAATTGGCACATGCAAAAAACATCCCTAAATGAAGTCTGTGAGGCTAAAAGTTGTACAGCACTGGGCCCACTGGGTATGAACAGCTCTCCTCACCTGGCAACAGTTTTCATTTTTGCTTCTACCACATTGAAAACTGTAGATTAGACACTTGATTAAAGGGTTGTAACAATGAACCAGAAACTCCTTTTGGTAAATATTGTCAGGTTTGTTAGCTGCAAATCTGCAGCTAACAAACCTGAAGCTCAACATGAAACGCAACAAATGTTACTTTATTTTAATCATATTAGTATCTAATGACGTGGTAATCCTTTACACAAAATCCTTACACACTTTAACTCTTACATACTGTTCATATTTTGTACCTTCACAGTATAGATTTTTTACCCAGGCCAAAATTTCCCTCATAATAAGTGTCTATAACTAAATATGTACTACAGATTTGTTTAAAATGTATAAATGGATGACGAATCCATAATTAATGTTTCATAGAGCAGGGAGAGTGTATTTTTTAGGTTTGACAACACTATTATACAATATCATGTTGGGTTTTACCTAAGCCCTGTAAACATAACAGCCATAATAATTAAACTATATTAAAATGGCAAAATCAATCTGAACTGTTAGAATTTATCAGATAACCATGTGTAACCACTCCAAACACTAAACACTGTCCTCACTTTGATATCATAAAAATCACCATAATTACCATCTATAATTATCATAATTAATGAACACTTAGAACACAAAAAATGCTTATTGCAGACTAGTCTGTGCACTCAAAGCGGTGGCGGGAAAACGTATACGTGTTTCCCACGCTCAGTGAAATAACAGCTCAACCCTTCCTTTGATCTTTGTTTTTATCTTCGCTCAGAATAAATTAAAAATGAAACCATAAATAATTTGTTTATGTACTATGTACACTTTTACATACATTCATACAGCACCAATTAAATCGTATGTTGTATGTTATCAGACTGTGTGGGGAAGCCCAAGCACGTGGAGGAAACCCACTCCAGGTGCTTCAGAGTGAGTCAAACATGCAAAGTCCACACAGAACGTTCCCAGCTGGGATTTGTTACAGTGCTAACCTCTCCGCTGATCTCATGTCTGTGTTAAGGCTCCCCCTCACCTCTGTATGACTGTTGTTCCTTATGTGTACCATATAAAAACCCTTCCATACTGTTTATATATAACCATTTAAAGACCAGCAGGTGCTTGTCTCTGTGGTAACCTGGGCAAATGTGGTGGGAACACAAACACATGACAGTGACATGGTTTTCCTTTAACGCTGTCACTACCGTCCCATAAAGAATCCACACAGACGGGGTATTTACAGTTTGACCGTTTCACTAAAATCCACGCTTTCATTGATTTGACCCACACTGGTGGCTCTAAAATCCACCTGAATATATTAAAGATAAACTTTAATGATCCCACGACGGGGAAATTTGCATGTTACAGCAGCTCAGTACAGAGGAAAAGGATGAAACAAAATAGAATACAATAAAATATCAATACACATATACATATCCACTCAAATCTGACCTGGAACAGACTGAGTGTACAAATATTTGTAGCACCTGTACATCAGGATAACATCTTCAAATATTTTCATTTTTGTGCATTTTGGGTCACATTCTGAAAATACATCAAATTTCAGGCTCAAAGAATGAAGTTTGTCATATTTTTATTGCTGTCAAATTTGAAATGAGCAGCATGTAAGGAATAAATTTAGATTATTAAAATGTTTTAAATATGCCCATTTTTATAAGGACGTAAACCCAAAGCACAGTGAATCTGGAACACCTTAATGTTATTTGCTCCTTTACAAACGAAGAGAAAATCAATTATGCCTCAGCTTCTAAGACACAGAATGAAATACGTTAAGCATACTGATTTTTCTGAGCTTCATTACCTTGCCGCTGAATCTTGTGCTGCATGCAGCATGCTGCCATACTGCCAAAGCACATTTATGGAGGCAGGAGGCCTGTCCACAATTAAAATAATTATAACTTACTGTAGCAGCTTCAACCAATTTCCAAGCGGTTTGGCATTTATTGATTTCCCATGAACACCTCCCCATTACCACCCTCAATGGTTCATGGTCGTCTTTGTGCCGCTTCGCTTCACATTTTCACCAATTCACCATATGTGCATGGAAAAGTTTACAGC
The DNA here is from genome assembly GCA_015052665.1 of Apistogramma diplotaenia. Classification (NCBI taxonomy): domain Eukaryota; kingdom Metazoa; phylum Chordata; class Actinopteri; order Cichliformes; family Cichlidae; genus Apistogramma; species Apistogramma diplotaenia. The sequence continues at coordinate 8,627 of VOQJ01014310.1, read as the reverse complement.
AGATGATCTTGCAGGGCCCAGATGCATATTTGAGAATGACTTCAGTTCATGTAGTCTGAAAATTTGCTTCATTGATACTCGCCTAACCTTGGACTAGTTGCTGAAGACCTGGAGGATCTTAAGAAGGTAATATTTAGTGTATCTGTCTAATTTAAGGCTTGAAAACAAGGCTAATGGAATGAGGTGTGCAGTGGACATTTCTTAAGAATTAAGAGAACCAGACAGTTCATTTAAGTTGATCATCTGAGAAAGGGGTCACAGCCTTTTTTTCTTCCTCCTCCTCCACCCTTCCTTTCCACTGCCCCAAAACTGAACCGTTTAGTGCACGGAGTTAAGGGATGCTGCTTGATCGCTGCTTCTTCCTCTTGGCCTGCTTCCTCTCTTACCTCACAGAGGGCTGTCCCACTTCTCGACTTGGCTGCCACGGTCTCTACCTGCCAGACACATTGCTGTCTTGAGGCAGGGGTGGGTTGTGCACTCAGCCTGTTGTGTAAGAGCTCTGTAAGGAGATAATGCACTCTTAGCCTGTACTTTCACCTGCCGTCATTAACACAGTTATCTTAAAATCCCTGCGCTACAAACAAGACTGTCGCAGTTTGCTTCTAGATTAATGGGCCCTTCATATTTTAGGGTTTTATATTTAAACACATAAAAAAACCTGAATGCTTAGACTTTATCTTTAGGCAGGCATTTAAGTTTTCCAGCCAGTGCTGTTCTGTAATGATATACAATTAAGTCGGCACTGGTGTCTACATAAACTGCGTCCCTATAAACTGCTGGCTATGAATACATTTCTGGATGACAGAAAGAGAGATCCAAACTATCTCAATTTTTTTGCATCCCTCTGATATTTGATCTAACTTTAAAAACTAACTGATACTTTGCTTCCCGCAGCAGTGGAGAAATCCACTTTGAGGGGGTGGGGAACATCTCCAGGAGCTGAATCGTATCTGGGCTCAGTGTCTGGTACACTGTGACAGTATCTGGCTCTTCTGTTTCTCCTCGGAAAGAAATGGTGATTGCTTTCAAGGAGCTGTCAGAGGCGATACAAACATGTGTTGTTTTTTTTTTTACAAGGCTATAAAGGGCCTTGTAACGATCACTCGCTCAAGCAATTTCCTTGACTTCAACAATATGAGGTCAGATGAATATTGTGATAGTTTTATGGCGTTCTCAGGATAAAAGATCGTTAAACTCAACATTCACCTCCTAAATGTTACACAGATAGCTTCCCATATAGAAAAAAAAGGTTAATAATTCTCATAAGATTGCTCTGTCTTATACCCCCTTTGCAATTTCCATATAAAATATCATATAAATAATTGCAGAAATTAAGGATGAATCTTTTCCCCATATGTGAGCCTTGAGAAAAAGCTTTCAAAGCGAAAACTGGGTTTCAGAGTTCATCCACCTCAACATGATGGTGTTCACTGTAAAACAGAGGTTCATTCTGATGTCGACTTATATCACAGCGCCCTCTGGTGGCAGCGGCCTACACGCACGTCTAAAGCCACGCGTTACCATGTTGTGAGCGAAAGTGAAATTATGGTCTGCTTCAGTTTTCGAGGCGCCCTCGATTCCTGTTACAAAACACAACACAAGCTAACAAAGAAACGCTGTTGTTGCGCTGAAGCTGCGTGCAAGAGGTGAAAATGGGTGGCGAACGGCGACTGAGTGTCAGGCTGCTCTTTGGCACAGCAGCTGCAGAGTGCAAATAACTGGAGTCCACTCTGCGTCCTTCCTTCGGTTTGGAAAGATTAATCATTACACGGTGACCTCGTTTTAGAGGAAAATCTTAAAGAGAGTGAGTGGTATAGTCCGTCCAGGACACAGACACATAAAACAAGGAACCGCCGAGATCAAAAAAAGATAACATTCGTTTTTAACGAAGTTTAACAAACACTTTAAAGTGATTTCTCCCTCCCCTATCAATCACACTGAACTTTAGTTATTTCTGTTGTCCATGGGTCTACTACAGCGTCTATATTTAGTTGTCATATTTTCGAGCTGGTCAGCTGGGATCCCGCCGCAGGACACGCCTCTCGGCTGAATGGAGTGCGCCGTGCGTAAAGTCCGACCTGCAGCGGATCCAAACTTTAATGTTTCATAAGAGTTAAATAAAAATAAACTATCAATTTGACACTACTGATCGGTCTATATACGACTAAATGCAGCGATGACTCAAGAGGAAGATCTCATCCGGATTGCAAAAAAACTGGACAAGATGGTGTCTAGAAATAACACGGTGAGACTATATTTTGACACCCACAGGTGGCGTGTTGTCCCGCGCGGAAGGCCCGTGAGAGATTTTTCCATTAAAGAAACGGGTTCCTCTTCTTTAACGTTAAACATGAGTTTGATTTCTACTGACTCGGTGTATCTGGGACGTCTGCAGAGGTGAAATATGAACTTGACTGTACTGTAACAAACGATCAACAGGTGTTTGGCGCGGGTTTGCATAAGCTCCTCTTGCAGGACGTCTCGGTCTCAGCGTGCAGCTCTGCCGTGAAGCTAAACTCTTGTTGTGTTTGTCAAAAAGCTTTTCTCTTGTTCTCTTTGTGTGCAAGTGCTTAGCGAGTTTAACGGATGTGGAAGTGCGCAGAACAGAACGTAAACAGCGCGGCCTGCGTGTTATGGCCGTGCTCGTGTTGTGACTGAATCTGCAAACGCGACATTGTCCGCGGCGCCCCTGCACAGTTGGAGGGGCTGCAGGAGATAATGCTCCCGGCTGTAATCAGAATCAACAGTGGTGAAAAAGGGGCGATCCGATCTCTACTCTGCTGCGTGCTGTGAAGAACACCACCGAGCACTGAATGCTGATTTAAACACATTAAAGAAATGAAACTGTTCTTGTTTACACTGTACTTTCTTTTTGAAAACCTTAACGCATGCATGTTGCCAGATCCGCGTTTATTACGTATCCCCTAATGAATCCTTTCAAAGAGTTACAGGTTTACAAGTAACTGTCATTGTCTGTCACTTTTTGGTGAATACAGGAGGGCGCCATTGACCTGCTGAAGGAACTGAAAGGCGTCAACATGACTCTCAAACTTCTCCAGGTGTGTCCCAGAGTTACATTTAACTTTTGCTATTCAGTTTAGAGTCCAGCCAAGAAGAAAGTTAACCTTTTGTTTGTGTGTTTCAGGAAACGAGAATCGGCATGTCTGTTAATGGTATCAGGAAGCACTGCACAGATGAAGAAGTCATTGCCTTGGCAAAAGTCCTCATTAAAGACTGGAAACGACTTCTGGGTACACGACACTGATTTACATGCGTGCTGCAGTGTTTGCACAGCAGTGAAATGGTTGCTTTTGCAGTAAATACATCAGCATGGAGATTGATTTGCCGCTGTGATTTCTCCTCCAAAACATACACTCATACAGAATCTGGCCGCTCTCACTCTGAGAAAACGTCTGAGACGAAGAACGGTTTGAACTCCGGCAAAACGGCGGCTTCTCCAAACAGCTCCCCCTCAGAGACACGGAGCAGGTCAGTGCTTTCACACAGAAGCTGCACAGCTACATTTAACGTGACATTTAATGCAGAACACACAAACACACATTATGAAATGAAGTTCTGGTTAATGTCGGCATACCTGCTGTGCCTGCCTGCCGTCGGATCCCTAATGATGTGTGTTGTGGATTAACAGTACACTGGAAATAAAGCACTTCTTCTCATTCATACAAACACCCTGGAAAATAGCTCCGTCCTAGAAGTGACGACAGCTTTGTTAAAAAGCAGCGAGAGACTGGAATGAGTTGTCGAGGTAATCAACTGCCTGGAGCTTATAATGAAGCGGACGACCCACATCCAGATCATTTAATGACATTAGACACAGAACAGGCTCGTTGCTTCCTGACCAGACCCGTGAGCCACTGCAATTTCACAATTGGTCATTTAAGTATCACTGCATCATCGTTTTAAACAGGGAGAGATCTTTGGACCCCTTTAATGATAAACTGTATCTACATGATGTATGAAAAGCTTATTTGGAAGTGTCCTAATGATTTTATGTTCTAAGTCATAAGTTCGGAGTCAAATGTCTGATTAATCAGATTTTGCCGTTTTGTGATCGACAGCTGCTACGTTACCAGTGTGCAGCCATGGTTACTCACCTCTCACACCCTCTTTTATGAAACAAAGATGGGAGACCACAAACCAGTGGGTGATGACATCTTGGGGGGCTACATGCTAGTCATTATAGTTTCATATTTTCCCGGTTTGTTTTTATTTCTATTTCATAATTCGGTTTCGGGTAGTTTCTTGTGTGGTTTTGCTCATTTCAGTTTGAAAATGTCTCGTTTAGCGCTCGTTAGCTTCAGTATTTAGTGTTTTTAAATAGTACGACGTGGAGGCTCCTCGGTGTTGCAGTTACGTGTGAAGGATCCCTGTTTCGACATCAGGAAAACACACAAACATTCTGAAGGAGACACGAGCTGGCTGTGCTCTACGACCGGCAACAAGCCCGGATAAATGGGAGGTTTGTGTCAGGAAGGACATGCGGTGTAAAAAGCTGTGCTAAATCAAACGCGGGAAAGCAGGGAACAGCCATAAGCACCTGCTTGCCAGTGCAGCTCAGAACAGGTATTAAACCACAAACACTACTCTGTGTGAAGGCAGTAGAGGACGTTGCCATGACAGTCAGTTCGATGTGCATCTTCAGCATCGCCTGGATGTCCTCGTTACGACTAGGGAGACGTTTGTGTTCAAGAATTGATTCCTACTCATCATAATAAAGTTAAATAAAACCTTCTGGACAGCTCAGGGGAGACTCAAACTTTCCGGCCCTTTCTTCTCCTCCTCCTCCTCCTCCTGAGCCCATTCCTGAAGGCTCACTGCTGTTTTATGATGCTGACATCAACGACAGAGAAATGCTAATTATAAAAGTCCGACTGCTAACTTAACTATGTAGACAAATGAGACATAATTATTGGTGGCACGTGAAGGTAAACAACCTGAAAGTGTTTTCCTTAATAACAGGGTTTGGTAATACCAGTCTGTGACGAGAAGCACAGCCATGGACTAACCAAATCTGTTGTTGTTGCTTAAAACGAAGATGCATTTAATTCCTTCACTGCAGTAATCTGATCTGTGTATCTGTATGTCTGTCTAAGGTCTCCTCAGAAGTATAAAATCTGTTGTTCCATCTTAGGTTTGCTTGTAATCGATTATAAAGTGCAGAAATCACAGCGCGATGATGCGGAAATCACCACAGTGATGAGCTTCTGTTGCTGAGGGCTTAATTTTCAAGGCAGCACTGCTTAGAGCTGCATATGTAGGGCGAAAGCTGTGAAGCTATGAAGTGTCCTTCACTTTTTATCTGCATGAAAAACACTGCGTTCTCCCACAGCCCCGTTCACTGAGCAGGATTTTTTTCCCTGCTGGTGCAGGTGGTGCGCCTGTCCGTGATTTAAATCATGTTTGTGTTAATATGTCACTTTTTTTTTTTCACCCACTTCCACCTTTGACATTGAATGTGGCAGTTTTTGCATCGAGGTAAAAAACACTACTTCCTTTCTTTTTTTTTTTTACTATTAGTCACGGGGAGCAGCATGTCTCAGATCATGACAAAAAATATTCAAATAAAATCAGGAAAGAGAAACAGGATGATGACCACAAAATCAAAACGAGACATGCAGACGACCTCGTGGATGAAAAGCATCCAGAGTTCCTTGGAAATGGAAAACAGAAACAAACACCTGCAGAAAATCCCAGAGCGGAGGTGGATGACAAGAAGCCGAAGCACGCGCAAGAACCGCAGAGCGAGAAACACAAGTCGGAACCGAGGAGAGACAAACCATTAGAGGAACCAAAAAAGCTGAGACACGTGGAAGAGCTCAAAAAGGAGAAACACCCCGTGGAGCTCAAGTGTGGCTTTGCAGATGAAACGAAGAAGGAGAAACACAGGGAAGAAAACAGCCACGAGAGGCTCATCGGCACACCTCAGAGGGAGCGACCGCCGAGCGAACCTCAGAGGGAGCGACCGCCGAGCGAACCTCAGAGGGAGCGACCGCCGAGCGAACCTCAGAGGGAGCGACCGCCGAGCGAACCTCAGAGGGAGCGACCTACTGACGCGCACAAGCCGATGTTTGAAAGGTGAGAACGTCGACAACTGCTCGTTAAGCCCCAGAAAGACCCCGCAGAGCTTCAGATTCATTTGTATATTTCAGGAGAGGCGTGTTGGACAGCAGTGTTCTCTATCCCACCCGGTTCCCCTCTCCTCCTCGACCCGCTCGGCCTCCTCTTCCCATCAAACGCCCCGCTGTCGACGTTCAGAAAGACAGGTTGGGGCTACTGCGCTGCCTGAGCTCGAGACACTGAAATGCTGCTGCTGCTAATGACGTAACCGTGTCAGTTTGTTCCCAGTTTTCTAAACTGAACACATGGCCTAACAGGATACCTGCTGTGCATGGTGCATGCTGACACGAGCCACTCAGGTGTGTCTTTATGTGCTTGAACGGCATGCTACATCGTTGGGGAACGTTTGCACTGCTCTGATCTCTGCTGTTGTGACATATGTCCAGGAAGGATGGTAAAGAGCCTTCCTCCCAGCCTCCTCGCCCTCAGGCTCCTCGACCCTCCTCTCCACTGACTAAACGACCTTCTGTGGAAGTAAAGAAAGAGAGGTCAGGCGTGCCGTGCTGCATGTTTCTGAAGTGCTTGAGTGAGTTTAGACAGATAAAAGAGAGATTTTTATTTTAGCAAAACTCAAAACAAGTGCTGATTTTCAGGAAAGCTCCTTCAGATCCAAACGCTCCAATCGCTCCTCTTCACCTACATCCTCCTCCTCCGCCAAGGTCAGACTCTGCATGCCCACTTACTTTGCAGTGCAGTAATGATTTTCTCTCATTATTCGCTCAGTTTATAAAGTGACTCAGTTCAGCTCAGAGGTGTCTTTTCATTTAGAAAAGAGCCTCCCGACCCCAATGCTCCTCTTCCTCCGCTCCCTCTTCACCTTCACCCTCCTCCTCCTCCGAAGAGGCTCTCGCTGGACGGGAAAAAGGAGAGAGACAGGTCTGAGTTACAGACTGGAAAATATTTGGAGAAATAAAAATGGACAACTTTATTTGGACTTCTGAATTTGAATCTCCGTTTTATTTGCTAAAGCAGGAAGGAGCCAACAGACTCGAGGCTTCCTCCACAGAAGAAGACGTCAGACCATGTGAAGAAAGACAGGTCTGGGATCTGGGAATCGTTCCGTTCCTCATTCATGCATAAAAAAAAAAACAAGTTGGCTGCCATCTCCGGAGGATCAGTGACTTCACACCGAAAGCTGTTCCTTTTGTTTCACATGAAACAGTGCCATATTATGTTTTATATTCTAAAACATATTATGGCAGGAGAAGCTGTAGCATTTAATAGCAGCTGGTGTTCAGTGTCAGTACCAAGGTTGTTTTCTTTTTGCAGGAAAGACTCCGTGGACACCAAAGTGTCTAGAAAACACACAGACGAAACCAAGAGAGAAAGGTTGGCAAGTCATCAGCATGAAAATGCCTGTTCAGCTGTGGGCGTCATTCTCTGTGCGATGATGGCTTTTTGGTTCATCTTAGGCTTCTTCAAACAGATCTCTGTTGAATTTTAGAGCACAGGGAGACGGAGCTGTTGTAATTTTACTGGCCACAGCTGGGTTTGGTTAAAAATCACACGCAAATTCTTCCTCTTGTCAGGAACGATTCATCAGACTCAAACCCGGCCCCTCCCAAAAAGCCCAACTCGGAGGTCAAAAAAGAAAAACACAGGTGTGCCGGAGTGAGGCAATAAGTTTGAGACATAAACGTTTGTCTCATACGAAATGTGATGCCAGTGTCGCTCATCTCCTTCGTTGCAGGAAGGATTCCTGTGAGTCGAAACCCGGCCAACCCGTGAAACGCCATTCAGTGGACAGGTAGGAGTGCCGTGCACTAGTTTGAAACACGAAATCGAGGTTAAACCCAGACTGAGTGAAAGTGTTTTGGCTGCTCAGGCGGGAATCCACTGACTCAAAGAAGAGCAGCTCGCCAGCAGCAAAGAAGCTGACAGGAGAAAGGTAAATGACAGAGATGTGAGATGATCTTTTTTGTTGTTAAAATGTAGTGTATTTCTAGACATGGAAAGCAATAATGACACTGAGTGTACATTATAGGAGAGAGTCTCAGGGCTCGAAGGCTCCTCAGTCTGGACCTCCGCAGAGGAAGCCCTCGACCGACAGCATCGAAAGGTATTCACGCATGTTATTAAGGTATTCAAGAAAGTCTGGCTCCTTGGAAGCAAAATATAAAGAAAAGAGTAATGGCTCAAGACTTTTGCACAGTCCTGAATGCTTATTATTTTGGTGCTTCTGTTTGGTGAGTAGCCAGCTCGTGGGAGGACCGAGTGCGCGGCGACAGGCAACTCCAAATAGCCTCTTTATCAGTGTTGACATTCATCATTGTTTTTTTTCAGGGGCTGATGAGTCACAGCATTTTGGGAAGAGTTCTTTATATGATGGATGTGAATTAATTCATTATTGCTAAAAGTTGAAGTCCCACTTGTGTGGCTGGTGTGCTGCAATGACTTTCTTTTGTTTTATTTGTGTTTTTTTTTTTTTTTTGACAGAAAGGGTAAAAACGAAGCCCCCAAAACTCCGACCACCCCCACCAGCCCGATGT
>VOQJ01014306.1:0-19360 GCA_015052665.1 Apistogramma diplotaenia | reverse complement strand
GAAATGAGCCCCTTCCAAAGGGTGGCTGGGCTCAGCCTCAGAGGGAGGGTGAGGTGCTCGGACATTTGGGAGGGGCTCAAAGTGGAGCTGCTCGTTCAGGCATCTGACCAGGATGCCCCAGGCGCCTCCTAGGTGAGGTATTCACCTTGGTGCGGCCCAGTGGAAGAACTGGAGGAGGTGGCCTGCGAGAGGGAGGTCTGGCTCGCTTCAGCTTGTTTAATTCGTTGTTAAAGCATTGTGTCAGCAATAGCTAGCTGAGCTTTGGATATGGCCTAAAGAACTGCTTTCACCCCATCATATCATTTTGTTATAATAGAAATATATATATATGTAAATGTTTATACAGTGTTAAGATCTAAAGTTTTTTTTTCTCCAATTGACTCTTGGATTGGGCCCCAGCTGTGCCAGATCACCATGGCAACTAGATAATCCAGCCTAGCATACAGATGGTCAGCTGATATATTAGTGCACCCACTTTAATTGCACCTGTGCAATTCCTCCTATTAAACAACCAGTTTCTGCTTAGACTAAATCTCATTTATCATTTCCACTTTCATTTTAACAGTATACTTATTTGGATAGTAGTTTCAGCTGTTTTGCATTTACAAATCCTTATGATCTCTGGTTCCAGTCTGTGATACAGTATGGAGATTTGCTCCTTATCTGTATTTTCTGTCAGGACACTCAGTGTGTATTTTCGTCGTTTCCTAAGGTAATGAAAATATTATGCGGCATTGAATTCAAGATAATGTGTTTTCTATGATGTGCTATTTCATTGTTATATATGGAAAAATGAATCACATTACCCCTGTTAAAAACACTTTCTGTGCCTCACACCCTCAGAGGCCTCTGCAGCCTCCAGAAATAATCTTCCGTTTGCTGTTTCCATGTGTAAACATTTCACGGAGAAAATATTCAATAGAAAGTTGATTTTTTTTTTTCAGTAGAAAAAAAAACAAGAAGTGTGAATGTCGTGAAAGGAAAGTGAACGTCCTTCCCCCTTCAGACCTTCGGTCCTCCCATGTGTGTTGGAATTTCCCGCATGGACTGAGAAGGATCTTGCTCCGTAAATTACGGCGCCTTGAATGTCAGAGGAAGACCTTATATGGGCAGGGAAGTGGGTGTGGCCAGCGCGCTGGCGGCGTTGGAGGGATGGGTTGGTGGTTGGGGTGGGGGGAATCACAAGACGATCGGAGACACGGAGCAGCTCCGTGTACAGCAAATAGGCCGCATTGCCAGTGTGAGATTTTAGTGCAATCATAGTGCAACAATGTGCAACACACAGTGGCGGCATTGCGCTCGCATTTCTGCAGATTAGCGCCCCGTTTCCGATCGAAAAGGACTCCTGTTTACGCAGCAACACTGACCTCCTCATTTTTCCCTCTTTGTAAGGGGTGGCGAAGAGAAGAAAAGTAGCAGTGAATGAGGTCAGCAACATAGCATGAGTCAACCTTGGGGATGTATGCAGTCATCATCGCAGGAGTGTATTGTGCGGGCCTGCTGCCGCTGCTGGCCGCACAGAGCTGCGAGTGTGCGATCCTGCGGGTTGATCTGCCGTTAGTAGCAGCTTTCATGACAAACACAGTAAGTAACGGGGGACACTGGGCCGGAGCCACGCTGTCGATGACTGTGGCGTTGTTGATACGGTCGACACTGCATGTTATTGTGGCCACAGCTTGCTGACAAAGTTTTGTTTACCTCGCTGCGGCGGACTCTGCGAGCGTAGCTGCTGATCGTTGGACCTCCCTGCCGGGACTCGTCGCTCGCCCTGTAGGACGTGTGTAACGTGCTAGTCAAAGCGGATTGCAACGAAAATGCATGGAAAGAAACGTGACGTATTAATCTTTTGACAAGTTGAATCGATTAGCATTGTCTTTTAGCCGTGCCACCACACTTTTTTTTTCCTTTTTCTGTCACGGGAGCTGCATTGTTTCGGTTTGTTACAATGGGACACGGCATTACTGAGTAGATAATCCGTTTTCTGCAACAAAGGGCTTCTCGTAAAATAGCGCTGATCTGGCTGACCACAGAAAGTGATGTGGAGGGAGGGGGTCCAGGGGAACATGTTGAGTCTTCGTGCGTTTTCTTTATTTGTGCAGGCCGCGTATGAGCGCTGGTGCTGCTTTTGAATTAGGAAATGGCGATGGATTAGGGCGGCTAATGGTGCTTGACATTTATTTTAAGCCATTTAACGTGTTAGTTTGTTTATTGGGCTAAACCCCGGGGCTTGTGTAAGGCTGCACGCGCGATGCGTCATGATGATCTCTCACCTCGGATTGAGTGGTTAATGCTCGGTATGGTCACCCTTATAATCAGCAGTTATTTACTTATTTATTTATTGCTCCAAGCAGAATCATTCTGCAACAAACGTGCATTGTTTCGTAGAGGATGTCTCACAGGGTGTGACAACGTGTCTGCATGCATGTGTAGCACCACATTGTGTTGCTACTGATGCAAAAACAGTTTCTTAGCCACACAGTGTGGCCATTCACTCTGTTCTGTCAGTAGTGCCTGCAGCCACTGCAGGACCTGAACAGCTGCAGCTGGCTATTTTAAGAAGTGTGTGTGTGTCTTACCAGGTCACCAGAGTAAAGGGTGACAATTGTCACTTCCTGTTGTCAGAAAGGGCCTTTGGCAAGGCCATCCTGTAAAGATTCTTGTCTTCATTTATGTAATCGTCTTGTTAAATTGTCTTGTGCAACACGAGTCGTGCAGTGATTAAACAGCCGTAATGCTTTTCTCTTTAGATCGTTTAGTGCTGCACAGGATTTGTCTTGTTTTATCCAGATGGAGCAATGATCAAGATTTTAGCAGAAACAGCTGGGATCTTTTTGGGAAACTGCACTGTCTCAAAATCTGTTCTGAAACTCGGACATAAGATAATATTTTTTGATAACAGGTTACCACAGCAGTTGTCAAAGTCCCTTATGAACTATGAAAGCCTTCAAGGCCATTTTGACTTTTGCCTTGCTCCCCGCTCCCCCCTTTGCATAGATAGTTTCATCCTGACTCATCTTTGCTCACTTTCAGTTGCTCTTCTTTTTCAAGAGTACAGCCGTGGTTCAAAGGACATGGGTTCTCCTTTTTTTTTTATACCTTTTGATGAGTCATGAAGTTGTAAAAAAAAAAAAAAGGTTTCTATCACTTTCAGCCTGCTGTCTGTTAGGCGGGAAAGGGAGTTTTCTTTCTGTCAAAGGTCATGTGAGCTGTGAGAGGCTTGATAAAGTTGATAACGCAGTGGTGCAATGAACAGTTAGCATTTTTCATTGCTTGTTTTTGTACCGGTCCTGATTTAATCAGTTCTCATTAAACATGGCACAGTGATATATCCTGTGATGACATTTGCAGGAACTATTGATTTAGCCATCTTTATCCAACTACCTTATTTTGGTTCCAGCTCTGCATGCAGTTCTGCTTGTATACATACCATCCTGTATGTAGGACATCATCCCTTTGTCATGTGAGCTTAGTGAATAGGCCTAGCCCTCACATGCTCTGCTCTCACACATGCTGAAAAAGCAAACAACGGGTTTTTACATGAATGAGGCAGGGATGCTAATGAGACCCTCAAGTGGGAGAGTCCCTTTAGACTGATGGCTCTGTGCTTGACCTCTGTCTCATTTTCTCTACAGGGTATCGCCCATGAATGAGAAAATCACACAAACTTCTTCATATCTTTTCACCCCCGGCTGACAACCTGCGATTAGGTCACAAAGAACTTCAGAGGGGATAGAAGATAATCTTGCCTGACCTGTCTCCTGCTTACGCTGACGTCAGTGTGGTTTTACGGCTTTATTTTATGATACATACCCCACAGAAGGGTATACTTGTATATTTCCATCTTCGATTGTTGGATCGATAAATCCAAGTGGAGTATTATTGCTTTAGTTGACTGAAAATTTTTACCCGCTTCGGAATATTCATGCCCGTCATGAGCGTACCAGCCCAGCAGAAACCCACAGCCAAAAGAACAGGCAAGCGCATCACATTTTTCAGCGATCAAAGTGTAGCAATGAAGGAAGCTTCTCAGCACCCGGAGGGGTCCTACTATGTTCCGAGTGGCACTTCCTCAGAGCCTGGACAGAGCGAGGCTGCAAGTACTGTGACGTCCAATCCAGAGGGCCCTCATATGTACCTCAACTCTGTGATTTTCAGCCCAGATAAGGGTGACCACAGCAGAGGTCATTATCAGCAGACTGTACCCATGAAGTGGGCTCACCAGGAGCCGAGTCAGCAGCAGCCAAGAGCTCCTGCTTCTTGGACCATGCCCAACTGGGGGCAAAGCTTTGCAAACTACATCGGAGGAGTAAGTGATTCAAGGACCCAGAATGTATTTGTGAAGTCAATGCAAGAGACCCCTGGCCTACAGCCACATCAACAACCCCCGAACAGAGCCGCAGACAAACCTGCAGTGGAAGTGTTTAGGGATGTAGCCAAGCCTCGGGGGATGGAGTGGGAGCAGCAGCAATCGCAAGCCTTTCAGGAGACCTTGAAATCAGGGGTGCTCAGTACCCAGCAGCAGAGTACATCTCACCCAGGAGGAAGTTCGGTCTTGCAGTCCTTCCAGGTGGCCTTTGGTCAGCCTAAGCAGCATCTGCCCCCCTACTACCAGACCTTCCAGGGGAACAGAACAACTCTACCAAACCCACCAAACTACTCGGCACCAAATGCAAAACCCCCACATCACTTACAGCAGCTGCACAAGCAAGAACAAATACAACGGCAACAACATATAATCCAGCAACAAATGCAGCAGCAACAACAAATCCTTCAACATCAACAGCACGTGCATCAACAGCTACAGCAGCAACAAATACAGCATGAGCAGCAGCAACAAAAGATACAGCAGCAACAGCAGCAACAGCTCCAAATTCAGCAAATGCAGCATCAGCAGTTGCAACAACAAAACGCCCATGTGCTTGACTATTACCCTGGTGTACAAAATGTAAACCCTCATGCTCACCCCCAGCCCGTTGTGGTACACTCCCAGGAGTCCTCTGGTCCAGCTCCGCCAAAGATCCAGGAACCAATTATCCAGGACATCACACCAGAACCACAGCAGCCATCAGATCCACTGCAGCCCCCTCTGCAGTCTGAGCCCCTGACCCAGCCTCAGACGCAACTTCAGTCCCAATCGCAACTTCGCAGATCTCGACGGCTCTCCAAGGAAGGTGGCGCACCTTCCGACAACCCCTTTCTGTCTGTCCCCTTGGAGCCGGCGCCACCAGTGCTTCAGGGACCTCAGAACGGAGCACGAGACATCCAGGCAGCCCCAACAGGTGTCATCCAAAGCACACGCAGGAAACGCAGGGTTTCCCAGGAGGTCAACCTGGAGATGCTTGCTCAGAAGGCCTCAGAGAGGGAGTCTCCAACTTCACATCTCAAGGTAGATGTATAATTTGATTTGGAAACTGGCAAAATATGCAGCCATTTTTTTTTCCTCTTGCTTTTGCTTTTTCGTGCCTTTATGTTTCCTGTGTTGTGTTGCCCACTCATCTACTTCTCAGCTGTTTCCTATCAAGTTGTAAGGAGTGCAGAAATAAGCATTAATAGAAAAGGACAGAATGTTCTGAATCCTAGTGATTGCACTGCAGTTTAAATCTAAACTTGTCGCTACAGGCTGGAAGCCTTAATTGCAAATATTTTGGTGAGAGCTCAAAGTCTAGTTTTCTAGTGCTATCCCAGGGTATAATTGCATTGGGACTTTTACTCCCAGAGCAAGAGTGGGAACTGGGACAAATGCCACTGCCAGGGAAAACGGTGCCAAAACTTGTGTTGTTTGTGATTAACGTGTTGCTGGAAGAGATGCCGAGTGTAATCAGAGCCCAGTGAAGTGTACGCCGCAGAAGTAAACTGTTCAGCTTTGCCTTGTGGGGGGAAAACTGCAGCTGAAACAAAACGTCATATAGTAAATATTATAACAGGGCAAAATAAGCTTTATGAACAGCTCCATGTGTTGAGTTTCCACTTCTCTCGGGGTTTGTTAGATGTACAAACCTGATATTATACCTTGATGTACCATGCAGTCATACAGTTATCTGTGTTTATGTGCCGAATGTCTTGATTGCGCAACAGATCCTGTTGCCAAACAGTGCTGAGTCAGTACGTCTATAGTTAAGCACGGCTTTGCTCTGAATTTGCCTCACAGTTAGCTGATTGTACAGACACTGTGTGTGCAGTTGCATGCTTGCACACCCTCCCAATCAAAGGAGAGGAACTCCAGCCTGCCCTCCCCCCTCCCATCTATTCAGGGAGGGGGGGGGGGGTGCAGGGTTGCCCGGCCTGCAGTGCTCAGCAGAATATCTCTCCACCGCTCTGGTGGAAGGGCTGGAGTTTTCCACCAGCAATAATGAGAGCTGCAGCCAGCTCAGCCACACCGCCGCATGCCTTTCTAACCATGAAGATGCAGTGTGCAGAGACAGCATGCATCTGCCTTCGGCTGTCCTATAATGTGGTAGTTTAGATTACTTTGAAGTTGTTCCTCAGTTGATCGCGGCGCAGAGGCTGCTCAGGCCCACTCATTATGGTTTCTCGAAGGAAAAAACTGTGAAGAATGCTTCTGGGGCTTGTTCCATTGAAGCACATGTGAAATATGTCACTAAAGTGCTGCACCTAGCAGTAAAATATTATAGCTTGTGGAAAGCACAGCGAGGCATTATCATGTTTCAAATTTGGACGTTTGAAACGTTTTTTCTTGTGCCTTCTTTCATTTGGGAACACGTTTAATGATTGATGCATGCATCTGTTAAATCGCTACCCAGATGGAGTGTTCATTTTAGTTTAGTGTTGCTTTGTGGGATCCCAGCTTACTGCGCTGATTAAAGTTTAGGAGCCTGCGGAGGTGAATTAACGCCCATCCTGTTAATCAGATCTTATTTGCTGGGCGTGCTAAGCTGGAAAACAAAGCTACTCTTCCTTCCAGTTGGTAGGGGGCGGCCTTGTTTGCAAATGTTGTTTATAGGGAGTTGATTTAATTAGTTGTCCTCCTCTGGTCAGTCTGTAGCTGTCGTTTCTGGAGTTTGATCATCTTTTTTTTTTTTAATACCTTTAAACACTCATTTAGTATGGATGTCCACATACATTTTCACTGCCTATCATTTTTGATGTGATTTCATATGTTTAAGAGAAAACCATTAGTAACGAGCAACTCATTTTTATTTGTTAGGAGCCACACAGGCCGTGGAGTCCCACAGAACAAGAGACTATGAACCCTAAGCAACCGCGAGACGACAACCTTGTTCCACTCGTCATCCCCGTGTCTGTTCCAGTCCGGAGGCAGGAACCCTCGTCTCCCGAGAGGGACGAATCAACTCTGGCAAATAGCTGGCCCCACAGGTCCTCGAACTCCCAGGATCTCGGCCGCGCAGACCACAAGCCCTCGGTCATTGTCACCCGAAGACGCTCACTCAGGAATTCGTTGTCAGACAGTGCAGAGCAGGTGGGTACACGTGAATTACACTTAAAACACGTTTTTATATGCAGAAGTCATTCACCAAACTCTTAAGAAGGAATTGACAAAGAAATGGGACTCCAGTCTACTCCCCCCGTCTTTTACATTTGTTTTTTTTCCACTTTAATTCCAGCTATAAATCCTTGGATTTATTCCACGTTGTCCCACCCACGAACACATTCTCCCCCCACCCCCCGCTCATGCTTCATGTCTTCCCTGCCCCCATATTAGACCTGAACCTTTTTCTCCCTTTCTCCCTATTTGTTTGTATTTGGGAGGGGGAGATAACCGGTGAACCACTTGCCCTGTCCCAGATCAAGCAGATTAGCAGGGTTTAGCACTGCCATACTGTACATTATGTACCTTAGAGTTGAGGGCTGGGGTCCCTGTTCTCTCTTTATCTTTTTGGAGGCTTTTAGAATCACAAAACCAGCTGCGTGTGTGTATGTGTGTGTATATAGATCTATAGATAATGTGTTTTTACTGTAACCCACAGAATTATCGGTGATAACTTCAGCTTCACCTCCTAAAATAACCATTTCCTTCCTTCCCAGAACGATGGCGCAGAGGGTGAAAAAGACGACGACGGCAAAAAGTCGAAACGTCGCCCACGCCCCGAGCCTCTCTTCATCCCACCACCTAAGTCTTTATTCATCGCCCCACCCGCCTACTCCAGCATTACACCCTACCAAAGCCACCTGCGCTCCCCCGTACGCCTTGCCGACAATCCCATCACCATACCCCCCTATACGCCACCGCCGATCCTTAGCCCTGTTCGCGAAGGCTCCGGCTTGTACTTCTCCACTTTCCTGTCATCTGCTGGAGCCAGTGGCCCGGGCCTACCCCCTCCTGCTACACCCAAGTCAGCCACACGCAGCTTATTACGTTCCAGTAAGTCAAAAATTAATTTTATGAGGCCTAATTGAATTATCCACAGGACGTAAACTGGGGAAATTTAAAGTTTTGCACACTTGTAATAAGCACCTTGCAATAATTTACCACAAATAAGTGACTATCAGAGCAGATAAATTGTTTATATATTAGCATCATGACTAGTTTACTCCTGTGCTGTCTTTTTGTTGATGCCGGACTGAGTGTATTATGTGTGTGTTACGCTGCCCCTTTAGACAGCTGCGACATCACACCACCGGTTTTGTCTGCTATGAGCGAGGCCACTCCAGTCAGCATCGAGCCGTGAGTATTTCACCTGTCCGGTCATTTTGGAGGTCAAGTGCCATTTTGAAAGGGAATTATATTGGCACAATGAATTATTCAAATCATAACGGTGGATTGAATTATGAAACATCTTGAAGGGAAACATAGACCATCCCCTTCACCACAGACACCATGGAATTCTTTCACTCTGTCAGCCACAGCTACGATTATTACCAGATTATTACCATGTGCTAATTTCTCAACAGAGCATTTCTTTTTATAATTCAAGACAGTTTGAATGGTAGTAAGCATGCACAAAGAGGACAGTTTAGGTTATCTGCGTAACCTGGTTTCAGGGTGATATGCAAATGTGATTTAAAGTTTTGGCAGGGTTTTGAAAATGATTAGAATGGGGCATATGTCCAGAGGTAAGAAATGCCCAGAATCACTCAAAGATGGTGAGGATTACAATATTAAAGGTATTTGTAGGTAAAATCAGCAGGCAAGTTACTTCATAAATAAAGAAATAGAGCCACTGATAGCTGGGTGTGTATGAAAATCTGAACTGCATTGTGGGGAGGAGGGGCTCATTTATTTTATAGTTTTGTCAACAGTGAGTTCAGTTTATGGGGTTGCATTGTGCAAGCTATTGCCTCACTGGTGCCAGCTGCTCAGATGTTAGTCAGGGAGGGGCTAGGGAGGCCTCCCGTGAGTCATGTTTTCAGTTGGATCGGGTGTACTTTCAAGCACACAAGAGCCTTTGCAGGTCAGTTTTAGCAGCCCACTTTCTCTGGGGGAGGCTTCCAGAGAAGACGCACACACACTGAGCTGGATCCACTGCAGTTTCTCTGGAAATGCAGGGGAGGGAGAGGATATCCTAGCACTATCTGTGTAGCACTGAGATATCTGGTTTGCATTCATATGTAAACTATTAAAGAACTGTATGTATGATTCACATTTACTTTTTCTTACAAAAACCCACCTGCAGGATGTCAGTTCAGCCTGTTTAACGGTATAAGACCTGCAATGTCCAGAGCCAAAGTGCCCCTCTTCTTTTTCTATGACAAGGAAATAAAAATAAGTTCTCAAAAATAGCGAGCTTTACTTTAAAGTGAAACTCATAAAGCAAATGCTGTCTCAGCAGAAATATTTATGAGTGAATAAATGAATGCAGAAGGAGTTGATGAATTTAAAATAGATCAGTGTGGAACAGAAGCATCTTCTGCCTTGTTTCTAAAATTGATGTCCTGTTCCCAGACGCATAAACATTGGGTCACGGTACCAGGCAGAGGTGCCAGAGCTGAGGCAGCGAGCCGCTGTCGAGCTGGATCATCATCGCGCGGAACTGGTCTGGGTTCCCCTGAGTGAACTCGAGGGGAAGAGCGACTTTGAGGAGAAAGGTGAGTTTTTGAGAGCATGATGTGAAACCGAAAGCTTAAGTAATGGCACACACAGATTGTTGGTGCAGGACCAAGATTATTTTGTGAAGAGTTAAATTATTTCAAGATAAATTAAAGTGTCTTTATGTACTGTATGCTGTATATGTTCATAATTTATATTCTTATTGGCATCACTGCATTTAAAATAATGTTTCTCTCTTTCACTTTCAGTGAAGGACCTCATGCACTTGGCCTGCTCCAGCGTTTTGTGTGGAGGAGGCACCAACCAGGAGTTAGCCCACCATTGTCTGTACGAGTGCAAAGGAGACATAATGGTGAGCGCAACAGGGATTTCCATGAGTAACAGAAACATAACCGGGAGCTGTATTTCAGCATTCGGACGCAAGCCAGGTTTTCTTCGAACCCACTCGTTTACACCAACCTGTTTACCTCTTAAAGATTGTTTTCACTTACAGATCACAGATTAAAATCTGCGTTCCTGTGTCACTACCTAGTGTCACGCTAATTATAATGTGTTACAATATAGTAATAATCAGTCTAAGTTGATAAATGCTAATTGTTATTAGCAATATTTGAGTCTTCATTGGCGGTCCACCAATGTTGACATTTGCCCAAGTGCAGCTTTTTTAAAATGTTCAGCCAAATACAGGTGAACCACTGAGCCAGGTGGTCATCATCATTTGTGTAAAGTACCTGCATACTCACAGTCTGTCCTTTATAACAGCATAGAAGCACATGCTCGTCAGCATCTGTTCTTCATAGAACGTGACTCAGGCTTAAGGCATCATGCACAGTCCTTCCATGCTCATTTATAATTTTAGTGGTTCCAGTAACATAATCCATGATTCATTTTTGTCACAGTACAGAAACGAATAACAGTTCACAAATAAATAGTAACTAATATTTTTTAATAGCTGGAATATATGGCTGTTTGAGTTTCTGTACTTAGCTTGAAATTGTAGATTTTGTGAACAGTGCTGTCTGTCATTTACTATGAGAGAAACCAAGCAGAGGAAGCAAGAACAACATCAGTATTGGTACTGATGTGTCCTTGTCAAAATAATTAAATCCTGCCTGCAGGAAACATGTCAAGCTGCAGCTCCAGTACGTTGAAAATAGGCCAGCACTATTTAAAAAAAAAAAAATGCAGCCACCCTTCCACTGAGACCGTTTCTGATGGGGCTTCAGTGAACCACATGTGAACAGTACACGGATCAACTGAAGAGTCTAAGGCATCTCCCGTGTCTTAGTCAAGTCTTTGCTTGACCCCCCCCCCCCCCTGTTTCTTAAGAACCTGACTTTTAAATACAGTTTATCTGTGCTACTGTGTACTTCTAGATGTAAGCTTTTAGGTCATAAGTGCACCTACATGTGCTGTGCATGTTTTAATGCAGTCATTAAGTGCCTTCAGCGAGCACTCGTTGAAGCACTGAAAGGAAGTGAGTGATCAGTAGACTTTCAGTTTGCTTTGTTCTGAAGCGTTGGTGGCCTGAGGTGACGGAGACAGTAAAACCGTTTGGTTGTTTAGTCAGAAGCAGAGTGATCCTTCTGTATTGAGGTATGTAGTTACACGTGCTGCTACTGGACATTTTTTTATGCAAATAAGCAAAATCTTTGGTAGTTTTCATATTCTTAGTTGCCTGTTTTTTCTTTGTCATGCATGGTAGTAAACATATCTAATTGCTAGCTGCATTCCCAGGTGATCGGTATTGTGTTTTAACCATGATTTTACCTTGATTCACACTTTGATCTCGCATAAAAGGTCAAGGCAACGTCCAAGACGGCATGCTCAGTGAAATGTACCATTGCTGTCAGTCATGTTGTCAGGTTCACACGTTCTTGTTAGCTTTACTTGCCAAGGAAAACCTCTTAAATGCAACATGTGACATAAATGTTTATGACCTTGCCATCACTCAGCGTGGTGTTACTGAGAAATCTGCCTGGACAGATGGGTGTTCCACTAGACTGCAGCTACGATGCATCCCGTGTCTCATATTTACTGCAGACCGCTAGTTGTCCCACAGCTCGTCCTCAGATCTAGTGAAGATTTCAGCACTGATACTGAAACATGCAAGTGATCAAATGAAATGCATTTGTCACAGCTGCATCCAGTGGCAGAATAATAAAACATTTTTACAGTTGTATTTACGGAAAACGCACCAAACCGCAGTGTGTGTGTGTGAACAAAAAATATCCCCTGTGCTTGTTGTAATGAGGTCAAATAGTGGTTGCTGTTAAATGATGATGAGGCAGCATCTCTAGAGGCTCTTACCCACCATAACACCTCTGTTAAATTACCAGCAACTGAGCATCCAGGGATTTTATTTTTTTAATAAAAATATGTATTCAATTTTTGTTATTATTGTGTGATTTAGATGTGCTATTATTTGAATTATATAAAAGGTGGGAGGGATGGAGCAACAGCTGCAAGGGGATGGTGGTATATTAAAGATAAATGCCCAGAATTGGAAATGGAAAGCAGTGATAGTGAGCGGCAAACATGTTTCTGTTGCACCTGATATAGGAGTTAGTGTAAAGATGACTTAAGAAGAGCTTAAGTTTGTGTGGTATATTGATCGTGTATGACTGTCATCAAAAGAGGAAGACTCTTTGCATTGTGCATTAAATTGTCCTTTATTACAGTGACTTAAATGAAGATCCCAAATCAATACTTCCATTACTAAAGCAGGAGTTGACTTGCAGTGTAGCAGGAGAGCTGTCAGAGTGCTTTATGATGCTGCTGGTTAAGATTTCAGGCCCTAGCGACCAGCAGTGGTCCAGCGTTGTCAAGGAAACCACAAAGGGAGGGGGAGGGGGCTGTCAAAGCGCCCACTCTCTGCAGCGGGCCGACTCGAGCTGCCGCCTTCCAGCATTCACGCACACTCAGTTTCTTCTTGAAGAACACAAAGTTAATTGTTATTTTAACAATGGCACTGAGCGTGCACAATTATGATCTAAAACACTTGAGATACCTGACATTTGCAGGGAAAATGAGAATGGTGGTTATCTCAGTCCCTAGCTACCTGTGAGCAATTGATTCATGGTTTGGCTCCGAGTGTTTTACAGATCTATAAAAGCACAATTGGAGCGCCTAATAGAGCAAGAGTAGGCTCTGTGTAGCAGGAGGGACTGGCTGTATAAAGGCTCGTAACAATCACTGCTGCGCAGCTGCTGTGCCGTGTTTGCTCACTTTCAGACATTAATGGCATGGTGTGGTATTTGTTTTTCAGGCTGCTCTTTCCATGCTGATGCTGCGGAATCCAATTTTTCCAAAGTCTCATCATCTGTCCAACTATCACTACTCGGGTAAGTCAAGGAAAACATTTTTTTCTTCAAATAATCTTAGTTTTTTTTGTTTTTTTTTTAATTACAATAAAAATAATGAGTATGATGAGTAAGTTGCTGAACAGTAAGATTGCTCTTTCTTTTCAACACCATTCAAAATACATTGTCGTAAATCATTGAAAATTCAGATTTCAACCAAAATGAACGTTGGTTGTATGCGTGCATATTTTGGCTTTTAGTTTAATTCTTCAGACCATTTTTTAACCCTCCTTTCTGTGCTTTCATCATTAAAACAGTGATTGACTTTCTGAGTGTTCAGCCTTGCCTCAAAGCAGTGGCAGCTGCAGTAGTGAGAGTGTGGTGGTGGTGGGGTAGTGGGTGACTGTGGGGGATTGTCAGGGTCAGTGTGATGAGGGAAGTGGGAGAATTGGGGAGGGGGTGGAGAGGCTTACAGCATGTGGTTAATCCCAAGCAGAAGACAGGGGAGCCATTGTTTATCCAGTAGTGTGTGTGTTGAGAGTGGGGGTGGGACTGTACTTGACAGGGCTCCACACATCCTTTTATATAAAATGGAAACAGATAGTTTTGGATAGTTATGGAAACAGATCACCACATTTTTTTCTTCCTACCCCTCCTTGTCCTCTCCCTCCTCCTCTCCCTCTGCCTTTCTGTGCCTTCCCTCTACAGGATCAGACAGCTGGACATCAGCTGAGAGACGCCAGTTTAACAAAGGCATTGCTGCATACAAGAAGGATTTCTTCATGGTGCAGAAACAGGTATGTCTGTGTTTGCAAACTTAGAGAAGAAAGCCTTGACTCCTGTGGTGGAAGAACAAGGATAGTTGCTGTCAAGTAAACAGACTTTCTACTGTGAACAATGCACACACAATATGTTTTTTCTCCCTTTGAGTCACTTAGGAAGAGTATTTCCTTCTGGTTTGATGATTTGGTTGGTCATAGTCAACAATGATTATTCTCAAAAGTGAAAAATCATATAATTTTTTATCTGAACCATTTCATAGATCAAGGTGGAAGTATTTGCCTTTCATTTTAGTGTCTGTGGGGAATCTACATGACATTAACTTGTCTGCCATTTTGACCAAAGCAACCCTAAGGATGTTTTTGGTGCAGCGCCCTCTTTGCGACCAGTTTCACCTAGCAACCACATGTCAACCAGTTGGGGAATACACATTTTTTCCCTAGCGGAAATGTTATCGCATCCGATGTGGTGGACATGATGCCACCTCTTTATAATCACGTCATACAGTATTAGCTTCCATCATTACAGAGCCACACTCCCTCTCACATTACTGAGAAAGAATAGAATAGAATAGCTTTATTATTGTCATTACATGTCGTCACATATAATGAAATTTGCGTTTCAGAGCACCCATCCATAAGAATACAGTACAGTTACAGTACAGAACACAGTAGAAAGCTTCCATCCTATACAAGTGCTAGCTTAATGGTGTACCTGAGCAAGCTAATATTTGGTACTAGCATGGGTCACGCCTTTACCATATAGTCAGGTTGGAGAGCTTGTTACCTGCCACATACTAAGCATATCAGCTAGTTGACCAGGCCAACCACACTAGCTACAAAGTGGCCACCAAAAAGCCCAGTAGCCCTAGCGCACCATGTTAGCTAGATTATTGTAGCTTCCATGGCTAAATCAAATCGAAGATTCGGAATTAGATTTGGCACGCACACCGGCTTTGCTCTAATTTAAAAAAATGCCCTATGAGCATTTCAAAACAATTAGAAACTTGATTTGAATAGATGGGCAGACAATAGTTTATTGATAAACTGTCAGGTGCGCCAGGGGATTGTGAGGGGTGTTTGTCATTAGTAGCCAGCAAATAATTTTGTCTGTTTAAAAAAAAAAAAAAGAGAGATGCAGGAGATTAATCAATATTGAAATGAATTATTAGTTCCAGCTGCATTTGCTACAGAGCTTCTTTAATCAATCAAATACAATTGAACACCAGGTCATGTTTGTAAATGAGAAAATGGTTCATTTTACCTGGTAAAATGAAGGATTAAAAAAATAACAAAAATCGAAGTTGAAATCAATTATTTCAAGCTGCCATGATATGTAAAAATAAGTCAAAATAATAAAAAATAATAAATACATTTTTATGCTCCAAACTGTTGTTTTCAGAAATAAATGGCTGGTTGTAATTGCTGGTTTTAGCAGCTCTGAAATGCTTATACATCAGGAATGTTTTATATAAAAGAAAAATATTCAACGCTCACAAAGAACGTGTGTGTGTGGTTCACAGGTAACCACTAAGACAGTGGCACAGTGTGTGGAGTTTTACTACACTTACAAGAAGCATGTAAAGATTGGCCGCAATGGGACGCTAACCTATGGTGAGACGGAGCCTTTGGAGAGCAGGACCACAGAGGAGGAGATGGACCACAAGGTCAGTAAACCCTGCTTCACATTAGCTCTGCAGAAGTTAATATATAAAAGGCAGTCTGTTTAGTAAATGCAGGTATCCTCATTGGTGTTGAATTGAACCATGTAAAAGGCTGCAGCTGGCTGGGTTTTATGGTTAATCAGTAGAGCTGCATACCTGTGTAGCAACACATTTGCTATAATTGCCACATTTCATCTTGTATTATTGCACATTACCTCATATCATCTCATAAAGTATAAATACCTCAAAACCAATGCTTAAGAAAGATGCAGTGTGAATGTCATCATTCATAAATTAGCTCTCAAAATGTGCTGCATACTAGTAGATGTAAGTCTCTTCCCCCGAGACATGTGTCATAATCATAATATTTCTTGGGCCAGCAGGGCTCTCACAGACTGGAGCCACAGCGGGAGGAGGACAGCAGGAAATGGGAAGGGTCAGCTGACAGGAAACAGGATGTCTGCCCTACCAGAACGTCTCATACGATGCAGTCCGCAGAGAATGTAAGTGTGCAATTAGAAGATCTGTATGAATAAATGATCTATAGCCGAGCAGCACAGCAGTCTATCCTTCCATTGTTTTCTTATCTCTTAGGCACTGTTTGTGCTTAATTTTTATCCTTTGTAGTCCCAGTTAACAATTAAGTGCAGTCATCTTGATAAAGGGTCCATGGAAAGGATGACTGGATGATTTCCTAAGAAAATGCAGTTTTAAATATGGGAAGAAACAATATCGCTAATCCAATACAACCTCAAAGCATGCTAACCCACAGGTGGGGAAAACAGGTGCTTATGTGCAGGAGAGGTTGATCGCTCAAGGCTGAGCAAGATTACATTGTGCAAAAAAATGATTCAGCAACAAACTTGTTTTAGAAATGTTTATAGTCTTGCTTCAGACATTTATTACACTTGAGTACTTGTCCTTTTCGAGTGCTTGAGTTGCTAGATGGGTGTTGGTTTTGCTGCCCCCTACTGGGGTTTTGGAGAAGAAAGAAGCCATCCTCTGCAATCTGCATTGTGTAACTCCACGATGTGTGTTGCCAAACAATGACTGGACAAAAAAATGTTTTCTCCATTTTTGTTTATTGATTGTTGACTTAAAGATGCAGCCTGTTTTATTTGTTGCTTATTTATTTGTTAAATGGGTTCAAGTTCAGCTGCACTCAGCAGCCACGTTAAAGCTATTTGGAGTTTTAAACCTCTGTCTTTTATTGGGTGAATAGCCTGGGACCGTTCTGATCATGAAAGGCCAGGAGGATGTGGGGAGGGAGCAGCCGCTTTCCCGGGTCATCCAGCCCCCCCATCCACCACCTCCCAGCACCAAACAACGCTACGACAGCAACGCACGCAGGACAAGTCCTTCCACGGGGAACAAAGGCTCAGCCGGACAGGAGGGAGAATTTCCCTGCAAGAAATGTGGCAGGTCGGTGATCAGAAACGTCACGTCAGTCACTGCAGTTGTGCTGGTGTGGGTCTGTTTGCTTATGTAAAGATGACAGCAGCACTCCCTCGAGTTGCGTAAGCAGCCTTAGACAAGACAAGATGGTAAATACAAAAATTCTGCAGGAAATATTTGTACTTCTATTGCCCACTTGGAATATGAATGGTAAATACAGGGAAGTGTCTCTGAAAGAATCAAACCGTCCTGTCATGCTTTGGTAAAATAACAGCTCGTCCTCTGGCAACACCGGCACTGTTATTGCCAACTGTGTCCTAGCAACCGAAACACAGAGTAGATATGGCACATCACACCTCCTGTCAATGCAGCTCTACCCAGTCACTTGAAGAGCGCTACGCTCGCTCTTCACACCAGCTCAGTGTCCTCATTATAACCTATCCTCCACCACAGAAATTCAGCTAGGTGATTCAGAGCCTTGAAAAACATGCTTTAGTCCCAGTGCAGACCTGCTGCTGCGCCACATGATGGAAGATTTGTCGTGGAGCTAAAACGATCAGCACGGTAGCAATTTTCGTACATCCTCTTTGGAAATTGTAATGTTCTTCTCTATAATTATACGAGAAAGCACAAAAAGTACTGAAAATGATTTTTGTTTATAAGATTTTTTTCATAAATCCGACCAAACTTTGACCCTTGGGTTTACAGAGAAAGAGTCTTCACTGTCTGGGAGCACTGAGCTTAGAGTGGATGTGCAATATTTCAGTATCGCTTGAATAAGTGAGAGGCTTTATGATTCGATGTGACCATGCCAGGTAAACAGCAGCTCTAATGGGTTCCACCTTTTTTTCCCAGACAGCTTTGGTTTGGTTGCATGAGCTCTCTGCATTAGTACCCCAAGTGGGTGACTTCATCTAGAAGAAGACTCGCTTGCTTGACCTGTGATGCAGGTCATGCAAGTTTTTAACCTCGTTAACATGTCCAAAGGAATTTTTCAAAAATATGCTGAAAACAAATCATCAGCGGTTTGGCTGAGGAACTGCAACATACCAGTGAGTTTCAAAAATAGTACTGAGAGAGCCAGTGTTTCATATGTAACTAGTGATGAGGAAAGAGATTTATTGGCATTGGCAACACATTATTATCTGTTTTGATAAGTTATCCCAGAGGCTAATGTCTTTGTGCACTCACTTCAGCTCAGTGCGAGTGTCTCCTCTGCTCTCTGTTTAACCATGCGTCTGATTATGCCCCTCCATGTGTCATGGTGAAACAGGCGCACATAGCCAGGGCTTAGCTCAGTATGCTTCTGGCACTGTAGTTCTAATTTAAAAATCCCTAACTTTTTTTTTTAACCTCTCTTGATGCTTAAAAGCAGCACCCTTTGTGTTCCTGCCCCTCACACTTCGAAGTCGAACACTGGGTTTTTAACTGCTTAACAAAACACAAACCGTGTAAATGTGGACGAGCACCTTCAGGAAGCAAGAGGACCAGTTTGCATATTTATAATAATACTATTCTGAGCAGTGACTTTGCGTCTTTGACCTCTTTTTCCTCTTCCCTGCAGGATTTTCTATAAGGTGAAGAGCCGCAGCGCCCACATGAAGAGCCACGCCGAGCAAGAGAAGAAGGCTGCAGCGCTGCGGCAGAAAGAGGCCGAGGAGCGGGCGGCGGCGAAAGCGGCGGCCGAGGCCGCTGCAATCCTGGCTGCACGGCAGCAGAACGGGACGCGACAGGTGGGTGGCGACAGCACCAATGATGACTCATCGGACGGCGAGGACGACGACGACGACGACTGGCAGTAAAGGGAAGGCCCTGCATACTGACTGCACTGGCAGCAAGGCTTAATTACTGGGACAGGAGAAGGACGATTAAAAAAGAAGTAGAAGAAGAAACCCTCCAGTGAAGTTTTGTACATTTTGTGAAAAAAACTTGCTTGGCACATTCAGGGACGGATCAGCTCCCATGTACTGATGAAACTGTGAATCCACGGACTGAGTGAGAGTGCGCTTTGTGTGGAATGATGTGCTTTCCAGAACTCACCAACTCCCCTTTACTCCGCTTGAAAAGCTCTTCAAGCGTTACCTCTCTTGGTCACAGGGCTCGGTCAAATCAAAGCCATGCCGCTTCTCCCGGCGCTGTCCTTTCCTCCGCTCCCAGCCGCGGCCTTCTACGCCAGTTGGAATCCCGACCCCCCTCGTTTTTGCAGGGGGGGGGGGGGGGAGATCGCTTTTTCATTTCTTTTCTTTTCTACTC
>VOQJ01014305.1:0-28157 GCA_015052665.1 Apistogramma diplotaenia | reverse complement strand
GGGCACATCCCTTAAATTTTTTGACTTTTGGGGGGGGGGGGTGTTACCTACTACCACCTGTTGTCATATTAATTTGCACCAAATTAGGTGAAATAAATAAGTTCATTCATTGATAAATCTGAAGTTTAACTGACTCTGTGTTATACTGATGATCATCTATTCTCTTTGTTTTTCCCTGTTTTGAGCAGTGTACGATTATAAAAAGATGCTCTGAATATATTTAATCTCTCAAATTAATGTCTTTTTTCTAATAAACAACTTTAAGTGGATGGAAATCTAAGGAATATAAGGATACATACTTTTTAAGGTTTTATCTTCATGTAATGGGAATAAGTGTTCTTTGCCCTTCACCTGTCTGTCAGCATTTAAAATGGCAGCCAATAAGGAGAAAATTTCTTGATATCTAAAGATGCCCAAGAGCTCCTTCTCAGAGCCAAATGACCACTTAAAGTAATCCAGCTTTGCTCTCTGCCAGCAAAAGCCCCACCTGGAGGAACATAGCAGAAATCAGCATTTAAAATTGCCAAATGACTGCATTTCCTGTTAATATTGATTTGAAACCGAGACGGAAAGAAAAAAGAAAGAAGGAACGAAGAGAGAGGAGTAACTTTTCACATGTGACACGTGACATGTAATTTACTGTGACTAAAGCAAAATAAATTACTAATAAATCAATTAAGGTCACAAATTACCACAGATATTTCTGAGTTGAATGGAAATTTTAAAAAAATTAGGATAACTTCAATTTAAACAGATTTTTCACCTATTTTATTATTTTAAAAAATGATCATCTCCTCGAGTGCATTGGAGAGATCAAAGCATAGCTGTCCGTTAACATTTTGCACCTAAATGATCAAAAGACAGAGGTCTTGTTGCTCTGGCCCAGTGACGCCTCTAAAATGACTATTGACCTGGGTCCTTTTACTCAATATCTGACTAAGACAGTGACAAATTTAGCTGTAAAGCTGGACAGTGAACTTGAACTTGATGCGCAAATTAAGTCAGTAGTCAAGTCCAGTTTTTATCAGCTAAGACAACTGGCCAGAGTGAAACCATTTCTTTCACAGCATCACTTTGAGATCTCCATCCATACTCGCTTAGACTTCTGCGATGCACTTTATGTTGGACTCAGCCCGGCTTCAGATGGTTCAGAACGCTTTTGTTGGGGTCAAAAAAACGTGAGCACATTTCTCCGATCTCGGCCTCAATTCATTGGCTTCCAGTTTGTTTTAGGATTGATTTTAAAATCCTTTCCACCTGTACGTTCCTTCTCGCTCACTCAGGTCAGCTGATCGGGCACTGCTGGCCGTCCCAAAGACGAAGTTCAGAGGTGCCCGCACTTTTTCAGTCGCTGCCCCAAAACTGTGGACCGATCTTCCCTTGCACATTAGGAAGGTCGCCTCGCTCTCTGCTTTTAAATCCTCTCTTTAAACAGATTTCTTCCTTTTGGCTTTTAACTCAGTCTGAGATTTTGGTTTTCTTTGTGTGGTTTTCTTTGATTTATTCATTGTTTCTTTGTCTCATGTCTGTGTTTTGGCTTCTTTGCTCTTAGTTGTGTACAGCACTTTGGCCCATGGCATTTGATTTTAAAGTGCTTTATAAACAAAGTTCAGTTGAGTTTAAAAACAACAACAGCAGATATACAGTGTTCATTAGACCAGAGAGCTCAGTCCACTTCATTTGTTCCAATACACTTTTGCTGATGCGTACAATTTTCCAGTTTACTTCAAACCATCTTAAATGAGCTGCAGTGTTTCTGAAACGTTATTGTATTGTATGCTTTTGAAATTTTGAATTAAATTTTGTTCATGGGGTCGGGTGTAATACAGTATGTGTTGGATGGCAGCCAAGGGCAGAGGCCCTGGGGGGCTCACCTCAACACATGGCCTGGGCGCTGTAACCAGTATGCTGGACACGGGCAGTTCCAGTCTGGCGATGCAGCGAGCTGGGATGGGTATTCTTGTAACCCCTCAGCTTGCTGCCTATATTTTGGAGTTTTCACCGGGGGACGAGAGGGTTGGGTCCCGGTGCCTTCAGTCCAGGACACAAGTCCTGACTTTTGTTTGCACTTTAGCACCAAATGACAGTTTAGAGAACCCCATCTTCTTGAAGTCACTGCTTGAGAGTGCTCCATCCAGTGACTCCATTGTCCTACTGGGACACTTGGTCACTTGGGCATTGTTATGGATAAACCTTTGCACAAACACCAGACAGCAAAACGCAGTGGCCGAAGCAAAAACTTGGATGTAGGACGAGTTCACTGAGGCCATGGAAAAAGACTTTCAGATGGTCTTGAAGTACTTCTGGCAGACCATCAGGCAACTCAGAAGAGGAAAGTGGTGGGGCACTGTTGACTTCAACTGAGCCAGGTGGTGGGAAGAATCCTTCGAGGACTTCCTTTATCCCATTGCCATCCCCTTATGTAGTGAAAGTAGAGTCTGGGGACAAGGGGAATGACTTGCCCTTCACTGGGGGTGAGGTCACTATGGTGGTTAAACTACTTCTTGGTCACAGGGCTCCTGGGGTGGACAAGATTTGCCATGGGTTCCTAAAGGCTCTGAATATTACAGTATAGGGCTCTCATGGTTGACACATCTCTGCAGCATAGCATGGAGGTCTAGGGCGGTGCCACTGGGGTGGTGGTCCCCATCTTTAAGAACAGGGACTACTGGGTGTGCTTCAACTATCACAGTCAGCCTTCCTGGTAAGAGCTATGCCAGGGTGCTGGAAAAGATGGTCCATCCATTAGTTGATTCAAGAGGAAGTATGTGGTTTTTGTCCTGGTTGCATAGCAGTGGACCAATCCTTTATCCTTTCATGGATATTGAGTTTCCATGAAAAAAAACAAAGCATTATATATATATAGTTGCCATCATCAAAATAAAATTGCTATATATATATTTCAAAAAACATCACATTTTCTGTGTTTCAGCACCTCATATCTTTGCACTATTTTTGTTTAAATAAAGCATTATATTGATTTGATGACAATTCTTGATATATAAAATCTGTGGGTTGAAATGTGTATTATGTAGAATCGTAGTCTTAAAAAAATGTCTTTCAAGTTTTTAGATTGTGAACCGTTTGTGGCATCACATGAACCAAGAAACTTCTTTATATTTGCATGCACTTATTTAACAGGAGGTGGTAAACTAAGCCTGTACACACGCACACACGCACGCACGCACACATCAGTGAAACTAGCCTGAATGTGGGTACTGGGTCCCACTTCTTGACGTGTCACTGCTTTTAGCCATGCATGGCTTTTGATTCTATAAGCTCCTTTCCTGGCTCATTGCTGAGGTGGGCACACATTACATGCAGCAGAACAGTGCGTGGTAATCTGTGAGGCTCTGCGCTGACAGCCTATTGAGTGCTCGGGGCTGACAGTAAGCCTATTTCATGTAGGAATGTGGTTAGGATGCTCTGCAGTCAGCGCCATTGCACAATGCACAACTCTTGCTCCATCAGCTACAACACAACTACATAGAGGATACACAGAGGCGGGAAGCAAGGAGAGAGGAGGGTACAAAGAAGTAAAGAGAGAGTTAGCGGACTGATAAAAGCAAAAGAAAGAAAAACAGGTGGATGAGAGAACTGTAGAGGAAGGAGACTGTCCTCCTTGCTCATCTCTGTCATTGAGAGGACAGTAAGCTTGACTTGTAATGAGATAACAGCACCTCTCTTCTCTCCTTCACTTCTTTTCCCCCCTTCATAAGCCTCAACCAGGACACATGATGTAAGGAAGACAGCAACTTTCATATTTAAAATCATCTTTTTTTTTTTTGTTCACTTTACTTGCTTTGTGGCCAAACTGTTGCCTCCAGGTAGAAAAAAAGGAAACAATTCATCACCTGATTTTGCATCTTTTGGTGCTGTTCTAATAGAATCAGTACACTGAGCTGTTTCACAACTGAAAACTCGGCGTGAGTGAAAAATAAACACCTTAGCAGAAAATAACAGGTTGCAAGAATCACACCCGCAGCTGTTCATAGGTTGTTATATTAGCGTGTTTGCATGCTGCGGATGAATGACCCTGGATATAAATGCAAATGCATCATCAGCATTTTCTTGTAAAAGTATACAGTGGCTTATCTGTTGCAGGCATAGAATTCTCTGCTGATTGCACTCTACAGTTTATATGCACATGCCCACCACAAAACTCCAGTGTTACTATGAGGTTTAAAAGATGGGATGGATGCTTTATGTGATGCTATAATGGTCACTTACATAGGTGGACTGCACTCTCCGCCAGTGTCCCAGCCCACAGCAATACATCAAGACATCTAGTTGTGGGGAGAAGAGGGGACAGGCTGATAAAGCCTCCGGGATGGGTTCGGTTCAGGGCAGGATCTTCATGACACAGGTGATCCACCTGACTGCAAGCTCATCAGGGAGAGGTTTTTCTTTTGGAGGGGGGGTGGATCCTGCAAAAGAAAAAGAATCCAATCTTCTGCGTCCACAGGTTGTCGCAGGAGAGAGTCACCTGGGAGTTTGGTGGCTGTCTCCGTTCATAAGTTCAGTCCTCAGATAAGTCCAGGTGATCCCGGTCGCAGACGTCGCAAAAGCATTTTCAAAGTCATGCGCTTTGCGGGGAGCGAGAATCCAATATATCGCGAATCCTACAACTGTCCTGGAGACTCAGTCTGATGTGCAGTGCGTGAGAGGTTTCTGTGTGTGCTTGTGTTAATGTGCACGCGTGCACTCACCTCATCTTAAGAAAGACCGGTGGCTCTTTTTCCATTCTGTGTGTATTTACCCTCCCCATAGCAAACCTCAGCTCACCCTGTCAAACCGCCTGTTCAGCCTCCCCCTGGTTTAAGCCCTCCGAATGGTCTTGCTATAGAAACTAAATGTCATTTTCCTCTTTGTCCCTCAGTGCTTTGCAGCCTCACATAATTGTCCAACAAGAGCACTTGCATCACTCCGCATCCATCCTTTCTTGTTTTCCTGTCTGTCCCTCAATGTAAGCCCACCCTGGGAGTCCAGATTCAGAGATTTTCAGCTTCAGCGCGATTCCTCTTTTCTCCCTCCTCAAAAATGCCAGCTCTATAGCTCCTCCTTCAGCATCTCTCCCTCTCACTGCACACGCTGCTTCCCTCTCTCGAGGGTCGTCTCTTATCAGGGGCGTTCCTGCTTACCTGAGTCACTCTTTGCACTCCTGTTGTGGTTGTGCATGCACGTGTGTGTGTGTGGAGGCTGCAGCTGAAGCTCACCGCTCTCCCTCTCTCTGTTGCCATGCTAGAGCAGGTAACATTCGGCTAGCGCAGGAGACACACAGGCTGAATTCAAATGCGCTTCCAGCCTCTCCGATTTACAAAGCCTCACCCCTCCTTAAACAGCACCCCCAACTTTCCTCCTCCCCTGCCATCTCTCTCTGTCCTCTGTTTTTCTTCCCTCTAACACATTATCCTCTTCTTTTTTTACAGTCTTCTTTCTTCCTCCCTCTGTCTCTTTGCCATTGCTTCCTATTGTGTCATTTTTCCTCTGATGTTGTGTTCGGCCGTGTTTTTTTCCTGTTACCTTGAGAGTGGACTCAGAAGGTATTAGAAATTAATCTGCTTCTGTTCATGAAAGAAAACCCAAAACAAATGAAGACTGTTTCCTCTTAATTAAGTTTGAAAACCTCTGGATAAAGGAGAAAAAAATTCTACATAGAATAAAATAGTATGGATGGCTATTTCTTTTAGAAATGATCTTTTAACCATTATCTCTCATTAGTAAAGACTGGAACAGCTGATCAAATAACAAGAGCATGTGAAAAGATCCTGGGTGGCCAGAAAGTTTTTGTTTTAAGGCAAGATTATTATAGTATATTTTAATGAGAACATGGGACAGACAGGAACATGATTTCACCTTCTTGTGGCTCCAAAATTTTTTTTTAAAAAAGTCAGAGAAATTAATCACAATTCATCTTTTTCTTTTTGTTGCGCCTGTCATGTCTGGCAGTTTTTGCAAGCAGAATGATGTCATGAATGCACTGTTGGAACAAACATATTCGCTTTTACAAGAATCTCACCAATGAGAGCCCCACCCCCCAGAGGCTAACAGGGAAAGACCTAGGGGACCCGGGCTATCCACGGACTTTGGACAGAGAGAACATACAAACCCATGGAGTCGAACACAGGACCATCTTACTGTGCTGCAAAAAAGTTGACATCAAAGTCACTGTGACTCAGTCCCCAATTGTATTTACATAAAATTAAATAAAATATCAGCCAATAGTTGTTAAAATACTTCTTTACACAACTCTAAAATCACCTTCATAGAGGCAGTATATAACAAGAATCTTTTCCATGCACACCATGACCATGAAGCTCTGTGTATAGTAGATTATCTCCACCTGTTATAAGCAAATTAGACTTTAAAGCCAGACAAAACTACTCAACAAAAGCTATTTTCAATGTGCTGAATATGAATTTAAAAATAGCTGAATTAATGCAAAGCTTCTTTCAAGGTTGATTTGATGGCAGATAAATAAATAAATAAAAGTGAGCCTGCCTCAGAGAACTCTCCATCCACGAATGTGGCTCTCAGTGTCTCATTCTCAGGCTGTTGTGTTTTTCCTTTGATCATTTGGCACATTTAACCAGTGTCACGGGAGGGGGAAAAAGTGCTCCCCATCCTGCCAACATGACATACTGCAACATAGCCATAATAACTCGAGCAGCACTAATGCCTTCTTGCAGATTATAATATGAATCATTAAAGAGTAGGATGATCGTGGCTATGGGGAAATGAAGGGAAGATAATTTTAGTTTCCATACCAGTAAATGAAAGCAGGCCAGCTCTGGTCCCTCACTGTGAATCACAGCTGCTCGTGCCCTATCGTTAATAATACCTTTAACAAATATTTATGTGGCAATAGATTTAGAACTGCATGTTTGGTTTTTAAAATGCTTTAAGTTCTTTCATTTTGTGAAAGAGAATAGTTCCTAGTCCTGGAAATTCCCTCAAATAATTTGTCCTGCAGCCCCAGCTCATTCATCAGAGGAACAAAAGCCAAATGTGACACGGGTGTCAGGCTTGTCCTGGTGCAGGACTGACGATTACAGTAAACACCAACAACACCCCTCGTTTGTGTCACTGTAGGAAAACACACAGCAACAAACACACATGCATGCACATGTCAAGGTTACAATGCAGTGAGTTAAACTCATGTAAACCACCATGGCGCCTGTGCAATAGACAAAAGATAAGGGGAAGATGCTAATTAAACACATAAAGATCCACGACTTTATTGCTACGATATGCTGAAAATTGTACATTGTGACGTCTCTTACAGCGTTGCAAAAATATATTCATCCCTATTAATTTCCTAATTTTTGTTTGCATATGTGTCACACTTAAATCAGATCACCGAACAAATCATCCATTCTTCAAAAGGAAGGTTTTTGAGAGGCCGAGTCAAAGTCCGGATTTAATCGGATCTTCTGAGATTTTTGGCAAACAGGCCGTTCATGCAATGAATGACCCTCCAATGTGGTGAATCAAAGCAATTCTGCAAAGAAGGGTCGGCCAAAATTCATTGCCAGTTATCTCAAATGCTTGACTGCAGTTCTTGCTGCCAAGGGTGGAACAACCAGTTATTAGGTGCCCGGCCCTTTTTCACACAGGGCCAAGTAGGTTTGGATAACTTTTTGGCCCTTAATAAATAATCAAATAAAAAAAAGGTGCATTTCTCAATGCTATCTTTGTCTGATATTAAAATTTGTTTGATGATCTGAAACATTTAATTGTGCAAATATGCAAAAAACTAAGCAATCAAGAAGTGGGCAAATAATTACCCAGAGACAGATCAAGATGGCTGCCAAGTGACAAGACGTTCTTCAGGATGGACTTTGTTTCATAGTGATGCGTCTCTGGCATGCTGCAGGGAAGGTCGCTGTATTTCATAAAAAGGTGAGATTCTGTGTAGCATGAATATGATAACCGTATGCTGACTCCAACTCAATCAAGCAAACACAACACTGGTAGATTCTGGAGCGTAGCACATCTTTGGGAGAACGGTGTTTATTTTCTCCAGTTGAGTCTTGTTGTAGCCCAAAGACTTAACGTGTTAACGATCTGTATATGCACTTTCACGATTATGCCATATAATTAGTGCCCCGCGGCACTTATTGCATTGCCTAATTGTGATTTTCTGTGGCACTAATTACATGGCAATTATTGCCAGAAAATGTTTTTGAGCCCCAAAGATTGTGTAATAAATCCCTCAATTTGTACAAACACAACAGGATATTTTATCAAGGATGACCAAGTGGCTATATAAAATAAAAAGCATCAGCTTTTAAATCAAAGTTTAGATACTTTATCTGAAATCACCACACCTTTCTCTGCACTGAATACCCTGCATGACATCACAGCCTGTGTTGTCACAGGGTGAGAGGTGGGGTACATTCTGGACAGGTCAACAGGTCGCCAATCTGTCACAGGGCAACACATAGAGACAACCAGTCATACTCATGTTCAATTTAGAGTCACCACATCTGTCTCTGGACTGCAGGAGGAAGCCAGAGTATCTGCAGAGAACCCACACAGACATGGGGAAACGTGTGAACTCCACAGTTTGTTTAAAGCAGGGGTGTCCAAACACTTTTCAAGGAGGGCCAGATTTGACAAAGTGAAAGTGCCCGAGGGCCAACGGTCCCTGATGACATTACTTTAAAGAATAAAAGATGCATAAAATGCATAAAAACACGTACGGCTATGCAAGTCTGCTCACAGAGCAACAGGCAACTGACACTAATGTGAAGGGCAGACAGGTACACAGGGCAGGTCTGGCTCCAGGTCAGTGGTAGGCATGCAGTAAATGTCATGTAGGTGGAGTCACTTAGTTTGGATCTCAAACAGTTCTTGTTTAAGATCAGAAAAGAGAAAATCTGCTCACACAAACACGTGGATCCAAACAAGCTGAGCAGTTTCTTTGCAAATGTTCACATCTCTGGAAACGTGATCTCATCCAGCGGTGTTGTGCCAAAAAGTCATCCTGTGCCAAAAAGACAGCTTTTGCCATAATGGGAGAAAAAAAATCTCCAAAGTTGTTATATGTTTTTGATGTCTAGTGTCTGCTTGGATTGGTAAGCAGACTGTAGTCAACAGGATTTATGAAGAAATGACCTGTTTTGCAAGTATCTTTATGGTTGTGTTACTGTATCTACATTGTAATCAGTCCAGTCCACAACAAATATCTTTACAGCGCTGCTATGTTCATATTTTATTTTATCCTGATAAATAAAGAATGCAGAAGTCACTTGAGTCACGTGATTGTACAGTACCTTCTACCCGTGACAGGAGAGCTCTTTCTCACTCAATATTAATTAATATCCTTCATGAGAGATATGTTTGACAGATTATACAAAAAGTAATTTACATCAATTTTAATACAGCAAATCATTTTGTAAAATTTAGTTATTTATTTTTGGCATACAAAATACCAAAAATCACTTTTTGACTCTCCAGTTAAAAAAAGAGAGAGACAGTTGCTGGTGTCGGCTGTCACACTGAAGCTCAATCAGCTTCACCTGCAGGTGTGGCTGCAGGTGAGGTGTCATCAGGGTCACTCAGCAACATCCAAGAACAATTGTCAAACTCACCAGTGAGACATGCGATAACTGCTGCATTCTGCTTCGGTTGCACAGCCACGCTGGAAACCATGACCTCCAGCAGAGCTGAGACAGAGCAGGACGTCAGTGCACGAGTTCAGCTTTCAGGGCATTCTCAGAAAGTCTCCAAAAGGCGCCGAAGTCACCGGAAAAAGTAGCTAAATTCTCACTGGCTAACATGGCAACACTGTGTGTCACCTATACACCCACCCAAAGCGCATGGTATCACATAACATGGGCTGTGATTGGTTAATCTTCTTCTTTTCAGGTTTTGAAGCAGTTGGCAGACATAAGTGACACGACACTGCCTCCATCAGTTAAAAAGAGGAATAGCATGTTGAGTTGTATTAATGGCTTTGGACAAGACGTGCGGGCCATATAAAATCCGAGCTTGGGCCATGTTTGGTCCGTTGGCCCTAGTTTGGACACCCCTGATCTCAACCAAGGAAGCAATACTGTCAGAATGACGTCGTTTGCCTTCTCAGGTTTAAAAATGAACCAGATGGTTGAGTTGGCCACTCCTAAGGTTTCGCCATCTCTCTGACACATTTCTTTGGTTCTTCAGCCTGATGACGGCCTCCCTCACATGCACATGCACTGACATCTCTTTGAGCCTCACATTTAAAATTGCACTTTGAATCCACTTCAGATTGCTCTCTGCTTCATTTGTCATGACATAAAAATAAAACAGGCCTCATCTAACCATGAAATTGCTTGTCACTCAATTGTCCAATTAAACCCAGCCATCCACGTTTTACCAAACTTTGTTTCCTGTAACAAATAAATAGCTTTAACAACATGCTGGATCTTGTGTTAAATGCTGACACCTCATCAGATGTCCCCTGTTTCTTTTCTACCAGCTCCTAAAGGAAGTATTTGTCTTTTTCGCTTAAATACTCCACTGACAGCCACTCACCACTGAAAAATTACATTAAAATGCTAAAAACAAACTAATAAATGAATAAAAAATGCCATCTGATTAGCTTCAAAGGTTTTGCAGTATTTATACCAGCATCAGAAAAGACTTTAATTCAAGGTTTTATTTTTTATTTATTCTTTGTGGCATGTAAACAAATTAAAAAAATAAAAATACAAAACTAAGCACATAAACAATAAATATATTTGGATTCAGATAAGACTTGGCTTACTTCATGCTTCCACCTGTTTTGAAACAAAATATTTTGACATTTTGATTTGATTTGCCAGTAAAATTCAAACATGCTGCTCACCATCACCAGCACCAGCATCTGGCAGCTTTGGTGCTGCTCTCCACACATGGACACCAACTGTTGAACTGCTCACAGTCCAAGTGGCTCTTTTGTCAACAACAGAATGTGCCACTCCTCCTCAAAACATGCTCTGATGTCTAAAACATTTCAGCTTTGTCAGAAATGTGAAATAGATGAAAGCCAGGCTCACCAGGGCATTTTTCAGAGGGTACAAGACAGGTGTTACAAAGCCAAACACGGCAATCAGAGCAACCCGAATGATGAAGAAAGGGAAGTCCTGCAGGGCAAATCCAGCAAAAGACAACAAGGGGTTGTGAGGTGTGATGATCACACGTAGAGTCGACAGGAAGGCGAGGATGTACACGGGGAACACCCAGGCTGAGTAGAAGACTGATGGCACTCCTGCCACTCTCACCATCTCCACAGTGTCAAACCAGAAAAGGAAACTATCCACAAATATTTCCGACCGTCCGTCCCTTTTCCACAGGAAGCTCAGGCGACCCGAGTACGACCGGGGATGTGAGAATGAGGAGTACAAGTAGGTGGTGCTGGAAGCTCGCGTGCTGGGTTGGGAGCTGGCAACACTCTGCCAACTGCCTAAAGTGCCTCCATTTCTGACCTCGGGCTGGTCTCGGGTCAAACCGTTCTGGCCTTCGTCAGGGTGCAGCTGGGCTGATACACTGGTCACATGTTCCATGTGGGTGAGGACGGGCCCTGATGCAACAAGATCTGAATCGAAGCTGTCTGCTGTAAATGACAAGATCAGGTGTTTCTGTGTGAGCTAGTTATCCTAAAGACGAGCCAATAACAGGAGAATTGGTCATTATCGTTTGCCCTTTTTCTATAAGAGTAATAAAAAAAATCACCTTCAAGGAAGCAAGAGCAAAGGGAAGGGTAATCATGAGATAGATGGTTTGCATTGCATAGAATTCTTATATGAATACTGACATTGTCGTGGTCATCAGCAACACTTTCTTGTGGGTGTGGCTTCCATAGTTCAGGCTGCCACATCCGGCACATGCTGGCTGGATTGGGATCTGGAGATTTTATTATCCCGTTTAATGATTTGTGCCCTTTTCTTGTGTTCTCCAGCTGTGGCATGTGTCGCATCCACAAGAAATCTATGACCAAAGGTTCCCATTTACCCAAAAACTGCATCTTCAATGATCACTGTTCTTCAGTTCACCAAGAAGCTTTTAAGATACTGTGTGGAGGTTCAATCAGACAACTGATTGAAGTTTAAATGTTGGATGTATTTATCTGTCTAGAGGTGGATACTGAAGTGATGGAGGGATTGAAGCTCCAAGCAGTGATCCAAAGCAGCACTGGCATGTGTTTGGGCTAAACTGTGAATTCTGCAGCTTAAATAAACAGCTAAATTGGGAGGGATGTGTCAGGCACATGATGTGACTGCAGTGAGGTATGTTTGC
The DNA here is from genome assembly GCA_015052665.1 of Apistogramma diplotaenia. Taxonomy (NCBI): domain Eukaryota; kingdom Metazoa; phylum Chordata; class Actinopteri; order Cichliformes; family Cichlidae; genus Apistogramma; species Apistogramma diplotaenia. The sequence continues at coordinate 15,893 of VOQJ01014305.1, read as the reverse complement.
CTAAACTAGCTTGCATGTTGTGCTGAAATAACGGACCCATAAAATAAAGTGCAACAAATAAGAACAAAGATCCCACAGAAGATGGAATATGACACAAAAACAGTACGTTTGAAGAATTCAAGCCTTACATTTTCCCATGAGTCTGCAGGGTCGGATCCTCTCTATGATATCCAACCAGATGAGGAAGAAAAGCACCAAGGAAACAGGCAACTCAGTGAAACTATCCAGTGGCTGTCCACTGTCCACCTGCACCTACAGTTTGACAATAATGGAAAAGCCACTAATAAGATGAACAAAATGAACCGATGTAAAGAAAAGGCAAAGGATAAATTGTGAAGAAACAAAAGTGAAACTCTTTGGAACATCTGTCTTGACTGAGAGAGAAAAGCTCCTGCATTATAAGCTTTATGAAGCCATTCGATTTTACTCCCCGATCATTACCGATTTACTGCTTAGCACCCCTTAAATGAGAAACACTGGATGAATTAATGTCAGGCACATCTTTGTGCTTACACACTCTTATTTATATTCCTGTTGGACTAAGAATAAAATGGTTAATGACGCGGTGCAATACAGGAATAAAAATTCCTGTCTTTTTAGGGTGGAGGGTGGCATCAAACTTTAGGTTAATGGCCAACCCGTTGTTTTCCCTGCGGGTTACTGAGTAGCTCAGGATGGCAGTCTTGTGACAAGGGACCTGTTTTCACTGCCAAAGTCCTTCCCAGAAATAATTTCACAGTATGGTAATGGCCTGCTTTCACCTCAGATACAAAGACTTTCTGCTTTTCAGGCTAACGTTTTTAATATCGATAATAATAAAATGCATTACGTGTATAACATGCGTTGCATTGTGACCTTGTCTTGTCAGGCATCTATCAGCTGTTAGCATCTCAACAACAACAACAACAACAAAAAAGATCAATTCATCACGCTGAAAAGCTCCAAAAAGCAGAGTTGTGTATTATAACTTTGTTTTCTGTCTTTAGGTACAGATTTTTCATAATCACACCCCCTGCATTTGTGTTGTGAGGAGCTTGATCCCTGTTTTGGGAAACAATGCCCACTGCAGAATGAATAAGTGGACCTGAAGAGAGCCTGGCTGGTAAGTGACAAGGGATGCTTTTCTTTCTCTGCGGTGCAGCTTATCATGTCAGTGAATAATTGTGGTGCCTTAATACTTCCTCTTACGTATTAGGATCACGCAATGAGCTGCTGCCTCTAATGGTCTGTTTATGACAAATACTGCATGCCTCTTCAAGGACCCCGACAGGGAATGACAGAACAAAACATCAACAAGTGCTCCTTAGTGACAGGATGAGTCAGTCTTGATGGCATTACCTTGGAGCTGGCTATTAGAATAGCAAAGCACGGAAATGTGCACAGGATGACATAGGCCAGCGCCGTTGGTCTCCTGAGAAACACAATGTTGCACAGCATCAATTTATAATTATGCACACAAAACATATACAGTATGCTTGTCACTTATCACTTTCCAGGAGCCCTCAACTCACCACTGCGTGGCTTCTCTGGTGAACCCCCGCTGCTTAATGGTCAGATATCTGACTGGAGCCCACACCAGCAAAGTCACAGAGGTCACGTAGGCGATGGAAGCCGCCACGACGAGCCAGTAAGCTGTTCGATCCCGTCCTTTCACGTCGTGTATGAGGCTGGCAAATCTCTCCATAATTACGAAGACGGGTATAATAAGAGCTGCAAACTGCAGCACCTCATATAGGATGAGCTTGACCTTCTTCCCTGAGGGCATGGTCCCGAAGTTTCTGATCTGAACTCGGAGCGAAAGACTTTAACAATCTTCTCCTAAAGATGAGCCAGTGGAGACGCTGGACTCTGCACACTGGCGTTGCTTACACTGCACTGGAGGCTGTATTCTTTTATGGCTGAGGTAATGAGGTGGTCACGCTTGTCTTTTTTATGGGCTGACAAAGAAGAGCTCTCTCATCCCATAATTTCAATGGGGAAGATTACATTTAGCTAAAACTGCAAGTTCTAAAAAAGACAGAAGGCTGGTAAAATCTGATGGCCTAGATCTGTTTTTTTTAGTTTTGTTTTTAGCTGAAACAAACATATAAAGTTCTTTTTTACAGATGTAACCGTGTATTGGTATGAATTAGAGATAAAAATACAAATTTTAATGAACAATTTTTAATCATTTCCGACTGCTTTTAAAAGTCAGCTGATTGCTGAATGACTTCCTAACAGAGCGTTCATGCAGCTTTGCGCTCACACACACAGATCTCCATCTAGTGGCAAGAAGAAGAACAATTTTGTGGGTTTTTAAAAACTGTAAACAATGTTCTTTAATATCAAATACTCAAAATTATAGAATAAATTCTTTATAAAGGCTCACCCCATATTTTCATTGTATTGACATTAAACCATTGAAGGTGAGAATGATCTTATTCTGACATTATTTAATTATTATTATTTATTTATTTTTACCAAGAGAACAAATTTTTTTACACGTTGCTAGATTCTGGATTCCCAGGGAGGTAATCACAAAATATTGCATGAAATTTCATTAGTTTTTAAGGTCACTGAACTTTTTTTAGACAGAAAATAATTGATCAGACACAAATAATTCAACCTATTTTTTAAGCCATCCATTTATATTGGAAGAACACTTGTTGGTGGTGGTGGTGGTGGGGGGGCACCAATTAACCTAACCCCACTAACTGCAGGTCTTTGGACTATAGGAGGAACCTGGAGCAACCAGAGAAAACCCACAGACATGGGGAGAACATGCAAACTGCACACAAAAAGGCACTGGCCAGGTGGTGGATTTAAACCCAGCACCTTCTTGCTTTGAGGCAACAGCAGTACAGAAACATGTCCTCTCAAATGACCAGTTTTCCAAATTCATAACTCACAATAAGGGCTGAGAGAAAATAGTTTTTTTTTTTTTTAAATAAAAGAGATTTTAATAAGAGTCTTCTCACGGTACCAGCAGCGACAAAGGACACTAGCAGAAAGCAAAGCTAGAGAAAAGCAGGGATAAGGCGAGCACACCTGTCTGCCGACCATCTGTAAAGACATCACCTTTTTGGTCCTTTTGTTGTTGCCTCTTCAGCGCACCTGTTGTGACGGGTAGACCAAAGCAGGTGAAACAGATTCATGATGGTTTATGCTCCCTAACAGGACAGGTTCATATCCCTGAAGTTCATCTCATTTACACTTTGTGTTATACTGTGATGCTCATGTTTTCAGCAGTGTAAAAATATATAAATACAAACTACAATATCTGAGTATAAAGTCTGTGATTATCTGATTTAATGTGCTAAAAAGCATAAGAATCAAGCCAAGTGAAGCCTTTAATATTCTGTACATTTGGCCTGGTTTTATTGTGAATACCAATTAATAAGTATGGTTAAAAGAATACATACAAAGAGCAGGGTACAACTTTAGACAGAACCTTTACAATAATGTTGGTTTAAAACTAAATAAAAAACAAACTGGCAGCATCTCAGTCCTGTACAGAGAAAGAAATTACATCAGGTGACAGTTCAACCCTGTGGGTTCAACAAGATGTTACACTTGGATGATGCATGATGATAAACTGGCTTCTATGGTCCCAGAACAGCTGCTACTTTGATATTTTCAAGAGTATCTTTCCATTTCACTCCTAATTTGAGTTGAAGGCAAGCAAAACAACGAAAAACAAAGTTCCTCATCTTTCCAGCGCTCAAATCAGGTTAAGATGCGAGTCATCAGAGAAGTAGGATGTTTGAAAGACAGTACCTCGAGAAAAATTAAGATAAGTGTGTTACATCGACACACTCAATTTGACTGGAAAGTGGACAAATGCCTAATAATTCCTTCACATAACATCCTTTGATATTAAATACAACAGATAAATTAGTTTCCTTTTTACAGTCCAGTCAGTTTTTGTAAACATCAACTCTTTCCCAAAGGCTTTATCCAAGTAGAAGCAACAGAAACATGATAAATATTAAGGATAGAGTAAATACGGTAGGGCATGAGAAGTACACCTGTACATTTGATCTTGAATGCTTTACATGTCACTAACTGTTTAGCTTAGGGAGACTTTGGTAAAGAGCCGTTTACAAATCCCGACTCTGAATGTTCAGAATCAGAAACACCTTCAGGTAGAACTTGTTTTAGTGTTAACAGACAGGTGCAGGGCAGGGTTCAGTCAGCTTTTACATCATCGTGTGACCCCACAGTACATCGAGCACGTTTCAAACACGGAAACACCTGTGTTCTCATGTCAGCAATTAAATATACAACTAAGTTAGTCAGAATATTACATATCCTGATCTGTTCTCTGAATACATACATCCTGCACTGCTTCTCCATTCAAAATATCTTAACAATAATCAAAACATAAATTAAAAACACACTACAAAAAAAACAAACAAAGAAAATAAAAGTATTTATTTTTGCAACACTGACTAAAGATGCTTAAAGACAGCAGGGAGACACCGTCTCTCCCCCTTTGTAGCCAAGCTTGTGGTGCAGGTTTGTTAGCACAGCTCTGATGGACACAGAACACAGCTAGCATCCACCAAAAAAAAACTCTGCAGCATTAAATCATTTTTGAGGGGGTGGGGCAGAGACAGAAATAAAGAAAAATACCTTTTTGTTTTCAGGCATTAAGAGGTTTTTTTTTCCCCTCCTGCAACCACTTTGTTCTCTTTGGCTCAGCACCATTAAGACACGTGGGAAATCCTGACTGCAGAGTTCATCTTTAAGGCTGAGCGAAAACACCCAGAGCTGTGCTAGCATACGGCGCCACCCATGAGGTCGTCATGTGGCTTCACTACGAGTTCAGTACAGTATATACAAGAGTCATGTGCATGCTCCAGTTCCTCTAGTTTCTTTTCTCTCCAAAAACAAAGTGGCTTCAGTTTTCAGTACTTCTAAAAGTTGACAACATATACAGAATGTAAGAACAGCCTGATGCTTTCAGCAGAGCTAAAAGTCCTTTCATTAAAAAAAAGAAAAAAAGAGAATATTGACACTCCTCTTTGAGACATGATTAGAACCACAGTTGGTTGAAGTGGGTGCGAAGGCTGTGGGGATATTGTTATTTTTTTCTGTTACTGTGTAAATGAAGGTAAATGTCCGCGCGCTGCTGCAGTACGCGTGAACCAAGTAGTGCAGCTGTGTCTGTATGTGCATTCATAGCTGTGTGCCAGCCTGCAGTGTGCATCGTGTGTGTGCGTGTGTGGCCTCAGTGTGTGTACCGAGGGTGGTGTGGAGGTGTGTGTATATTTCACACTTGATCAAATAGTAATTGCATATTTACTACCAGGATAGCTAGATGTGGCAAATGGACATTTCCTCTTATTGTTTTTAAGAAATATTAAACTTGGTGATAATTCGAATAGTTACATACTGTAGATACGCTGATATAACCTAAAGACTGAAGTCAGCAGACAACTGATCCAAATGTCTACAAAGAAACTTCAACATATTCCATTAAATATCAGAACAGAGAATCTAATATTTAATGACTCGAGCAGCTGATTTGCTTGAAAACAACTTTAACTTAAGTTGAGCTAAAAAAAAAAAAAAAATTCTTTAGTGCCAAATGATGTCACTTTTCCATGGAAGGTTTCTGTGTAATTACAGGAAAATAATATTGCCACAATTGTTTTGAAGTCTAGAAATTAAAAGGAAGAAATCGCTGTCAGGTCTTGCACTTTTAAAAAATGATGACCTACATATTGCTATCAAATCTAGTTCAGACGTGACTGAGCTTGAAAGACGGGCAAATCTGCAACAAGTGAAACTGAAAGCTGCTCCACACCTGCACATGTGAGTCAGCTAACGGCAGTGAGGACGATCGCAGAGATGTGTGGAAAAAATTATGAAACAAACAGACTCCACCTTGTGACTGTTTCACATAGTGTGAGCTTCAAATAAAAACCTCATGACTGTGCCTTCACCGGCCAAGAGGAAGCTGTGTATTTAAAGCTGGAGTGTAGGGCTTTAGCAAAAAAAAAAAATCAGTGTCAGATATATTCAAAGCTAGGAGCACCTGGTTAAATCTCTAAATCTTGACAGTTTACTGAGATTTTAAATCTGAAATTGCCGGAGCCGAATTGAGGTGGAGACGGAGTTGGCTACAGCAGCTTGGAGTCCGGCAGAGAAACCTGACAAGGACTGAACGTGATGGTGATTTCTGACCGTCAAGACTAGTTGTTAAAAAAAATAAATCAAAGTTTATCCAGTATTTGTCTTAAAATACACTGCTCCCTTATTTTACTAGCACCTGGTAGGATGTAGTGTTATTACCAACAGAAGGTGATGGTAATGCATCTAAAAACTATTTGCAAGCCAAATATTGAAGAACTAACTAAACAAAATGAAAACAAAAACAGAAGAAGAATAAAGTGTCGTATCGACTTCACATCAGAATCAGACTGGTAGAGTCTGTGTAGCGTTCAATGCTACTGTACAAACAAGAGAAACATGGGAAGCTGACAACAATGAACACTGTCCAACTCCTTAAAAAAAACAAAGTCCAGTGTAAATTCCTCCATGTAAAATGAGCATATCAGGGCTGCCACAACTACGTGCAGTCACCTGAGAGCAGCTCGGATTAGGAGCGATCTTCAAATAACAGGTTACTAGTTTCCGGTAAAAATCAAATAGTATTTTTGTGGAATTACTCCGACTGCCAGAAGGAAGAGATAAAAGTTCTGCACTGCAGCTTTGGTTGTATGTCTGCTAAATATAACACAAAATGTGCTAAATGTCAATGTTAGGCTACTCTGCCTTTTTTTCCTCATTCATCTGGTGCCTTAGGGTAAAAACTCATTTTCCACTATAACTATTTGATCAGGTCTGGCGTGTGTGTGTGTGTGTGTGTGTGTGTGTGTGTGTGTGCGCGCGTGTGTGTGTGTACACATCAGTGAGCTCTCGGGGTCCTATAACAAGGCTTTTTCTGAGAAGGGGGCCTGTGGGATATCTGAGGAAGGTGCTATGCTTGCACCAGACGCCGTGCTGTAGTTTGGCGTCTGTGTCATGCCTGCAGGAGTCGTGCACGGTGCTGGGCCGGGGTTGCTGCCTGGGTTCTGGTAGGACTGAACATCTGCTGGAGCCATGCTGCCTGGAGCTGCAGTATATACTGGCGGCTGGCCCATGTACATGTGAACGTCACTGTGAAAAGAATGAGGAAAAATATATAAGTAACATGGCCTCCATCGTGTCTCACGCTCTGATGAATGAATGCCACAAGACCGAAATGTTAGCACAGTTAGCATAAAGTGGCAAGACTGACAACTGGATGAGCGTCTCTTGAAGTTTTGTGCGAGTGCTGCCTGTTCACCTTTGGCTACTCAACACTGGAATATCCCTGAGTAGCAAACTGCATGGCAAACATAGCAAAACACTAATAAGACTGTGTGAATTGTTTCCAGTTTCAAAGTAATATATTGCAGCTTTCACTAAAATGTCACCAATGTTTAAACTGTGCAGGGAACCCCCACCACCACAAATCAATAGTTAAAGCTTCAAAGATCTGTGCAAAGAGACACGGATTTCTGTTTAAGAACAGCAGAACTGTTGTGGACATGTACAGTACATAAATATAACTTAAATGAGCTGTTAATGTATTGAGCAATAAGATTTGTCTGACATTCGTCATCCTAAATAAAATAGTACGTAGAGCAGATACTGAAACTGATAATACTGGTACTTGCAGCAGGACCTGGGATGCCTGAAACTCACCTGGGAGCTGGCTGACCAGGAATGGGAGTTCCGGGAGGAAGCTGCTCCATAGGCACAGTATAGCCTTGCACCCCGGTGCTGCTCATGGCATATGAGCCTGATGCAGGCTGGCCAGGGTAGACCTGTGGTAACAAACACAAACACATAATAAGTGTTGATATTTAATCACCTTTTAAGTCCTTAATCTTCATAAGTCTACTTCATATCTATGGCACATTGACTTTACCTGCTGTGCTGCGTTGGCAGGCTGCTGCATATAATACTGTTGGCTCTGCAGCTTAGCGTACATGGCATAGACTGGATCTTCATTCATCAGCTTAGCATATAACGACAGCGCTTCCATCACCTTCACATTCAGCTCCGACAGCTCCGAGTGCTTCCTGATGACCAACAATCAACAAGTTAGACTCCTTAAAATCAGTGTTTACCAACTACAGCTGAGTTTCTATGCGCAAAACCCCACTAACCTGTCAATATCCTCCAACTTCTGATCAATGAGGGGTCCCATTTGATTGCAGGCACCTGAAGAAAAATACATTAAAAAAAATAGGGTGAGAAGCAGGTAACCACGCAAAAACATGTTGTGAAAGTGGATTCAAACCCAGAACTTGTAGCTGTGAGGCAACAGTGCTAACTACTATGCCACCATGCTGCCCCCAGCAGAAATCCACCTCTTCCAAATCATACCATGTTATATATACACTTAACATATATTGATATAAAAAAATATTTTTAAAAATCAGTACCTTCAAGCTGTAGTAACTCAACACTGTCAGACTGGTTGTCTGTTGGATCTGCACTTTGAATCATTTGCAGTAGCTGGTCCATTTTGTCCTGAAAAGATTTGATAAGGATCAAGTATATGCGAGATCATCATCAACATAATCCAGGAGAAATTCATTAAGTCACCATTTCATAGTCAAGTAAGTGTTTTCTTCATTTACTAAAACAACTTGTGATCTCAACAAGGCTGAATCATCTGGGTAAGCAAGCGCCCACAGCAGAGAACTCACCTCATCTATGTATACTGGCTCCTGCTCGGGCTCTATGGTCTCCACCTGGATGTCCTCACTGAACTGTACTGTCTTCTTCTCGGTCTTCACTGTGGATTTCCAAGTGGCGGTGCACGCAGCAGCAGAAAGACACCACAACAGTCTTAGTGGTCAATAATGCAGACATAAGAGATAAGGATAAACTGCCTTCATTATCAGTAATGGTCTGACAGGACCGTGCAACACTGGAGCGGAAAACAGACGTTATGAGCTGATAAAAAGTTTGGTTTTTTTTCCTAACTAGAACAACAAGAAATGGAGACATGACTTGAAAACAGTGGAGGGGGACAGTTTGACACAGCTGGAGGGGAAAAAGCACAACAGCTGGATGTACCTACCCAGAATGCATGTTTAAGGAGAATAAAAGCCACTGAATCAAGAATGTGACAAAGCCGTAAAATTGGCAAGTAGTAAAAAATGTGCTTGTATGCAAATAAATGGATGTTATAAAGAATCTAGAAAAATCACAACAAAGCAAAGCTAGTAACCAACGCCCTCCCCAGGCCTCCATCAGGATCCCATGATACAAATATCACCGTCTGCATTTTAAATGGCTCAGTCATTACACCAAAAAAAGATCTGGTGCATAAGAAGTGTATTAGCAGGAGGAAATGTATCCCAATGCCATCACACACCTCTTGAACTACTTCCCAGAAATACAGGCAGTGTTATTTTTCACTCTGTTGTATGCTCTTTGTATCTCACATCCTAGCAGTGCTGCTAATGGACTAAACGGACTTCAAAAGAATCAGCGATGACTCAAGTAAAGAAAGTGATTGCGTAAGCGCGCATGTACTCACTCATCTCAGGCTCTGCAGTGAGATCAGCAGTGACGAAGTTGGAGGGAAACAATCCCACCCCCTGGTATGTTTCCCCTTTCCACCAGTTGGGGTCACTATGAGAAAGAAAATGTAAATAAAAGCTTTAGGGAACTTTAATCATTTCATTGGCATTTTATTGTTTTACATGTTCATTTCCAAACTTAAAAACATGAATACATTTCTGAAAACTCTTTTTGAAGATATAAATTTTTACAGATGCAGCTCATTACACTGGTTAAGATTTAATATTTACAAAGTATTTTCTTTTGATTCAATGTTATGCTAAAGCATTTCAAAAAGGCTTCAAAAAACAGGCACCCAAATAAGAATGCAACACAGGCCCTGTAAGTCTGCACAATTATTTCAAAAGAAAGAAAATGTGTGTACCTGTCGTCCAGGATAGTGATGATTTCTCCTGACTTAAAGGTGAGCTCATTATCCTCTGCAGCCTCAAAATCATAGATGGCGCGGACTTTTCTGCCATCAGACTTGTGTGAGGAGAGCAGGCTGGAGGCGTTCGGGTAAAGACTTGACATTGAAGTCTGCGGCTGCTGACGTTGCTCCTTCAGCGACAACTCGATAGCTACAAACAAGGCAGATAAAAAGATAACCACGAGAGAGCGACTGCGTGCTTCACCTTGAGAATGCCTTACACCTTGTGGAACGTCTGCAATTCATTAACCCAGAGTAACAGGGTGAGTTCTGCGAAGCTAAACAGCAACAATTAAAATGTGTTTAATGAGCAGCCTTTATAGACGAGGCTGCCACCGTCCAGCTCTCTGATCATCTGCTAGAGGACTCTTTACCTTTGGCCAAATCCTCCTCTTCCTTTTTGTTTGTTGAGGTGGAGGGATCCTTTGCCACTAGCGCTGGGCTTGCTTTTGCTTGCTCAGCAGCCTGTGAAAACAATAATCATGTGCTTCACTCAAATAATGACTCAGACTCATGACTTAAAAGAATAAAAGAACTGGAGTGTGTTTTTGAACCAAACAACCTCAAGTTCACCATTTCAGTAAAAATATTTTCTGTCAGACAATTTCCTGTTTTATTCTTTTTTTTAAAAAAAATATATAGTAATATGACAGATGCTGGCATACCAATAGCACAAGCCAGAAGTGACCTTTTGGTCTTAATCAATATACATTTTGATGTCCAAAATTCAGCACAAAATAATAATATACACCAAAGCGGAAAAAAACAAACAACAACAACAAGTCCATTATATTACCCACCTGGGAGCCCACAGCTGGGAATGTGACGCCCTGCTCCCGGAGATTCTTGATCATTGCGGAGATCAGACTGAGCTGCGGATCGTTGCGGAAGTCTTCCGCCCACTCCACCATCAGGGCCTTCAGCTTCTCGCAGACTTTGGGGTGACCCTGGAGAACATTAAAGCATTTGATGTGAACATGGATCAAGCATGAGCCTTCGTGAAGTCATCGCACATCATTAATATGGCTTATTTGGAATAGCACACACCTTGTTTAAGACATTACTGACTTCACTGGCAAACTCCCTGGAGCACACCTCCAAGTGGAATATTTTCCCACAGTTTGAGACACAAGCACCGAGAAGCTGTGAGGACAAAGCGTACAGCATATTCACGAGGCTCATTACGTAAATAAACAGCTGACATACTTGTAGCACACGTTAATTTATCACTTATAAAAGAGTAAATTCGGTCACTTTACAAGCTCATGACTTAGTGTCATTCAGGAAGTGAGTTATCAAACTCATAATCAAAAGGTGGCTGTTTGTTTACAGCCTGCTTACAGTCAGCGCCTGCATGGCTACGTGAGGGTCCTTGTGGTTCACTCTTCTCATTATAGAGCGGAGGCATTCTTTGGGCCTGCAACAACAACAGCACAACTCACAGGTTTGAGAAGGTTAAGCTATATGAAGCTCTTCTTATTTATTTATACCTCCAAATCACTAAAAAATATGTTCTAACAACAGAAAACTGTCAAACTAAACAAATAAATAAAATGTGTTTGTGTGCCTTAGAGTGTGAAAAGTTAACTAACCCGGTGCGTGACTGCCCTATCTTGTCACATATGTCCAGAATGAGGCCCCAGTCCTCAGCGGTGTTCATCTCACTGGTTGCTTTCTCTGCAGGAAAAAAAAAAAAGAACACCAACCAGCGTGAGAAGAAATCTTCATTGCTAAAAATTTTTATGCCATGATTGTATTTAAATAAAGAAAAGAGGAGATGTGGGAATCCTACAGAGCAGCAATAAAGCTACTTGAAACTGTTGCCAACAGCCTGTGAGATTCAACTTGGTACAGACAAGTGCAATCAAGAAGAACATTAGTTTCCTCTACAAAAAAGCACAACCGTAAGAATAAAAGGCTGACAATATAACAGACACCCTCATAAAGACTACTGCACTGTGGTACACACAATCTAACAGAGCTCTAAATTTGTGAAGATTGAACCTCAGGTTTATCCAGGGATTAATGCATTTCATTCAACAGTAGGTTCTCTTTGAGATCTCCTTCTGCCAAATAAGTAATTTTAAAATGTTCATCTAGTAAGTGCAGCATGTAGGCTTTGTGTGTTTGACTCCTCTTGTCTTGGAAGCAGCTTCATGTTTTACTAAGGGAAGTATCGCTTGTGCAATTCAGAGCCGATGTTCAACAAGGACAGCATCCTTCTTCTGTTCAGGGTTGTGGCTGGGCTGGAATTTACCCCAGCTATCACAGACAAGAGGTGGAGTACAACCTGAACAGGTTATCAATCTATCGCAGAGCTATGTTAGTGCACTCCAATTATAAATACAAGGTCATACGAGGTTATACAAAGCTGACACATTAGGGCTGCCACTTGACAGTGACTCCATGAAGAACTTGTTTGTTTGAATGACCTGAAATCACGGATGGAAAAACAAAATTTTCCTTCAGCTAAATGACAGTAGAGCTTAAGTTATTTTATTTGTCTTCCAAAAGGTCCACAAACATCCTCACTCAGGTACTTGCTTGTCCAAATGGTAGTTAATTGACTTTCAACAATCTAATTAGGAATGTTTCCTCTTCCTCGTTTATAGATGGTTCAAAACGTAGCTACTCACCTCTTAACTGGTACAGTACATCGCTCCTGTTTTAACTCAACTGCACTGGCTACCTGTGAAGTTTCAAATAAATATATAGGAATAGCTCCACAATATATCACAGATCTTTGAATTCAACTTCTCAGAGTGACCCTTCCTGATTAAAAACTAAAGGTGACTGGGCCTTTGTGGTCATTGTCTGCTGCACCACATTATGTTTTTACCCTTATTTCCTGACTTTATTTATTTTTATTACATTATCTGTTTATGCGAGTTTGAACTGGAGACCTGGATTACAAATGAGTGTGCCTGTAATGCATTCTGGGTATCCCTCTGCTGGTAAAAAAAAAATAACATTCAATATAACAAAAGATGTTTGTTTTTGTTTTTTTATCCAATAGTATAGTGAAGCAGTAGATGTGCACAACAGCACAAGTAACATAAAAAGCAAGAATCAGAAGAACATGATCACTTATAAGCTGGAATAGCACATGACACAGCATGTTTTACCAAATCAACATTTACTGTTAGATCTTATCCAATCTCATTGTACAGCTGTATAATGACAATAATGGCTATTCTATTCTATTCTAGATCTGAGGGCTTCAGCCTGTGTATGAGGCTGAAAATGAAGTGGTTAACCACTCGACAAAGATCAAAGTGTGAACAGGAAACAGCGATACTGCGGTTTTGCACAGCTCCGCATCCTCTTTCACTTCCACTCACTGCGAGAGGTCAAGCACATCATTGTGGTTAGCTAACAGAAGATGGGATGCAGAAAGGTAGCCAATAATATGGTTTGCTAACTTAATTCAGTAAGCCGGCGACAAGTCTGTGTCTCCGCCTTTATTAAGAGTTAACCTGACAAAACAGTGCCTGTAATACATCTTGAAAATAACATCACACTTTTGCACGTTTTCAAGGCTAAATTTACGAAGCTGTCGCCAAACCGTTAGTTGCTGCTTGGTAGCTAAATACCCAAAATAAGATAGAGGAGCAAGCTAGCAAACTATGCTCTACAAACACAAGCAAAACAAACATTCAGAATAATATCATGGGCTGCAGACTGTCAGTTTACAGAGCCTATATTATATACTCAAAAGGCACACATATAATAATATAAATCAAGAGGCTAACTGAAAGGCTGACCACAGCTGGAGAACACAAACAAAGCTGTCTCCACATAGCTACCTTAGCAAGTCAGCTAATAACAGCCTCCAGCTGTGATTACTCACCAACATCTTGGTCAAAGGGGTTGGTCGTGAAGAGAGGCATCGCTCGGTGTGTCAGCAACAACAGATTTCGCTTTCCCCAGATATTTTCTTTCCCTATTTTTTTCTTATTTCATACAATTCAAATGCATAGTAACGACAGCCTGATGGGTATCAAAGGCAGCTAGCTGATTCTTTTCTACACAGTCACTCCTTCGCCAGACGGCAACAAGCAGAGCATTCTGGGTAATCAACGGAGACCGTACGGTGTTTAATAAACAGCAATCAGCGACTACAATTTAATGTTCCCTGTCAGAGGGCTGCTCACGCCCACGTACTGCCTGCACACCGGAGAGAATGAATCATAAGCCGCAAATTGTCCTTGGCTTAAAAAAATATAACATGTCATCGTCAGGTGACGTAATCACGTGACTGACTGCCCGTGCGGATGCAGCTGCGCGTGTAGTTCCGCGATTTTGTGTGGCCTAAAACTAAATAAATACACGAACCGCTTTTACTACTTAACAGTGGTCTAAAGTAAACCATCTAATATGTAAGTATGCGAATTAATAAGCCGTACTGATGACATTAACTACTGGATGTCTCGAGCAGACAGAAATATCTGTTGCTGGTGCAAAAGTTCAGAGACTGAAAATATGATCATATTTTTCAATCTTTCTGTCAAAAACAGTGAGAAAATCAGGAATATTGGCATCAATTTGAATAGTGCTCTCAGTTTTGATAAAAATATTAAGTGCTTCTGCCACTTAAAAATATATCAAAAGCTAGACTTTTTAAAATCTCAAACTGTCTATGATAAATTGGTCCCTGCATTGTTCAATGTGCAGGATCCAAATGATCCGCAGGACGACCTCACCTTGTTTAGAATGCATCAGTCAGAATCTGTACACATTCACAGAAATTTGACCTTATTCCTCCTGTACTGAAGTCACTTTACTGATTTCCGGTTCAATACAGCAATACCTTAAAATGTATTTCTATAAGTTCATAAAGTGCTCGGTACCTCCCAGCACCCCAATCTCTAATCTGCTCAGTTTCTATAACCCAACCAGACCTCTCAAGTGTTCCCAGAATTAGATCTGAGTGTGCCGAGGGTGCTTCAGTTACTGTCGTCCTGTTCTTTGGAACAAGCTGCCATAATTGACCTGAGGTCAATTATAACTGTGCTCACATTAAAAAACAAAACAACAACAAAAAAAAAACAGACTCATAACATTTTTATTTTCACAGGCTTACAGTTAGTAACTGTGAATGTTGACTTGTATCTTATTTCTTTGTAAAGTTTTGTCCTGTTGTTTTTATTGCCTTAAGACACTGTAGAGCTAGAGTTTTTTTAATTTTTATTTATGTTTTGTCTTTTATGGAGCACATTGAGTTTATGCTTATAGAAATATGCAATATGAATAATAGTGTCATTGATATTGATTATATAAATATAAAAACGATATTAATTTAAAGAAAATTACACTTCATTATAATAATTTTAACTATCTGAAGAGAACTTGGACCAATATTTTATTGCCTTTTCTTCAAACACTTATGCTATATACAGTAGTTACAAACTGGATTGAGTGAGGACAAGATATGTAAATAATAAATAGAAATTTAGGTAAAATTTTAGTTTTTATTTGTCTTCAGTCTTTAAAGGCAATGACTGTCAAGCTAAACAGGCTACATGTATTTACTGAAATATTTTACGGCCAAAAATCATTGACTCCAATCAAGATTCTTTCCCATTTTATTGTGTTAAGCATCCTGGCCTGGTTCATAGGAACTCAGTGATTTAATGAAGGCACAAATCAGCCAGATTACAAACTGCTATTCAGTCCATAAGCATTGGCAAAGATCAACAATAACAAGTGATTATGCAAATTATAAACATGTAATGTTTCACATATTGCATTTGGCATAATGAATAAATCATCTGATAATGGATACATTGCAAACTATGTACATACTATTTATGTATAGCTCAGATTAAACTAATACTGGCAGCCTAAAGTCCAAGAAATTATCTCCTGCCCC
>VOQJ01014301.1:55816-67254 GCA_015052665.1 Apistogramma diplotaenia | reverse complement strand
TCCATTTTTTCAGAGAAAATGAGAGACAAATCACTTACTTACTCTGTTTTTTTTAGTGTATGTGTGTGTGTGTGTGTGTGTGTGTGTGTGTGTGTGAGAGAGAGAGAGAGAGAGAGAGAAGGGCTGAAGCTCTTCCCTTGCAGCCTTCTTCAGCTCTGTCACCATATGGAAAAAAAAACAGGTTTCCATATGGTGACAGAGGACACCCTCTGCATTGCTCGACAAGACACAGCAGTGCTTTGCAGGAAGGACAGACACACAGGGGAGTGGTTGATGTAGTGGGTGGGCACTTGTTTGGAGAAGAGTTAGGGTTTTGTTGTGAAAGTGTAAACCCTTTCACTAAGCTGGCGGAGCTTAAGTTTTCATTCTTTAAGCATTAACGGGAACACAGACTGTCGTTCTTTAGCCTGTGAAACATTAGACAGATTTAAAGGCGGGCGAGACCCTTTAATACAGTTCAGCTGTATGAAGGGAATTCATGTGATGTGCCTCTGTGATTCACGCTCCTTTTATGTAAAAACAAGTAGAGGAGAAACTGCTTCCTTTAAGCATACTCCGAGATTTCCCTGGGTCGTTATCCAAACCGAGGGGAACTGCTACTACAAACACTCACATGCCGTAGGTGGGACGTGCTCCGCTCTGGTGCAAAGCAGTCACGAGGAAGCAGCCAGGCAGAAATCCTCCTGCTGTGTGTGCCTGACAGAGCTGCGCCTCCTCGGGGTGCCTGCAACCAAAGCGTTTCAGTGGAAATCCCTGACTTTAATTTGACCTCACATGGGAAAGTTTCTCTCCGAAGATGCGGTTGAATTTCTGAGGCTTGTGTGTTGCCACATTGCCAGGCAGTATATGTGTGTGTGGGGGTGTGTGTAGTGTGGTCATTGTTCAGAGTGAGGACAGTGGTGGTGGCGGTGGTGGGGGTGGAGTCTTTATCCCATCCTGATACTGTATCAACCTCAAAGGCTGCTGAGCCATCATCAGTGACAGCAATGACGCTGAAAACACAGATCAAAGACGAGCTCTTGCCTCCCCTCCAGCTCCAGCAGGGAGGGGGATGGATTTTGTGACCGACTGAGCCTGTGAGAGCAAGAATAGGAGGAGGAAGCCTGGCAGAGGAATTTAGTCAGAAAAAGTGATCATCAACTTGGGTAACACTCACTTGCATGGGGTTTGACAGGTCAACAAAGCAGGGCTCTTTCACGCCCGAGTGCTCTTTTGTGTCAGTCTGCCCAGACGTTCGGCTGCCTGTTTATATATGTAAGCATATAAAATAGCAGAGTCTCCTTTGACTGCAGTGATGAGGACAGAAGCTGACTTTAAAACAGAAATAATTACTGTTGCAGTGTTAAACTAACCAGAGTTCTTTTTTCCCCCCTTTTGGTCCTTTTGTTCACAGCAAAAAGCCTCAGGCAAGGTGCTTTTTGACCTCGTGTGCTCCCACATGAATCTCATCGAGGGCGACTACTTTGGCTTGGAGTTTCAGAACCATCAAAAGATGATGGTGAGAGATTGAAAGTAAAGTGGAAGCTCTGCTTCGCCTCCCGACAGCTCCTTATTGACGGTGCTCTTCTTTCACAGGTTTGGTTGGACCACATCAAGCCCATTATCAAGCAGCTCAGACGTAAGTGCTCCAAAATACTGATCCATATCCTTTCAAGAAAGCTCTCTCGGTGGCTGCTTCATTGTTTATCTGGAGAAACCCACCAAACCTGCGAGAAATGTATCCCACTTGAAAGAGCTGCTGTTCCGTGGAACTTCAAAGTCTGTTTTTGTGTTGCTGCACAGGGCCGAAGCACACAATCCTGAGGTTTTCTGTGAAGTTCTTTCCCCCAGACCACGCCCAGCTGCTGGAGGAGCTGACAAGGTGAGCCGACTCAGAAACTGAAGGGCAGAAGTGGATATAAACTGCACCTTGACTGGCTGGTGCTGACATTAGCTGTTACAAATGATTATGCCTTTAATCAGGATTATATTTGTTTCTGTCCTGGACTCCATCCAGGGAGAAGGAGCGCTGACACGTAAGGAATTCAAAAAATTTCCAATAAATAACTTCAGCCAGCTTATTAAATGTAAAGCGTGCTGTCGGGTCAGCTGACTCTGGTTCAAAGACTAAATGATGCTTTGTGTTTGGTTCGAAATTCTGCGCCATCCAGAATCCCAGCAGTAGAAACCAGCACACACACACACACACACACACACACACACACACACACACACACACACACACACACACACACACACACACACACACACACACACACACACACACACACGCCTCCTGTTGCATAATGTGAATATTGTTTGTGTTCGGTCAGGTACCTGTTCGCCCTGCAGATCAAACAGGACCTTTCCTGTGGACGTCTGACTTGCAATGACAGCAGTGCCGCTCTGATGGTCTCCTACATTATACAATGTAAGGAACATAAGCTCAGGGTAGAAAAGCATTGGCATATGATATAAAGTCATGGTAATTGTAAGGTTTTACATAAAAAAAAGAATCCAGTCCTGGCACACTAGTGCAAATTGATTATCCTTCTTGTGTATAACATGAGCCTTTTTTCCCCCTTTCTTCTCTTCCTGAAGCTGAGATTGGGGACTTTGAGGAGAGCCAGTGCCGGTCACACCTCCTCAACAACAACTACATCCCGGATCAAATGCCCCTCATCGACAAAATCATGGAGTTTCACTCGAAGAACATGTGAGTTGCTGTTGGCGTCTTGATTGGAGACTGCACGGGGTGCACGGTTTTAAAAATAAGGCAAAGTCCCAGTCCTAGTTTCTGTTTAGCTCTGTTCATAAGGTCACTGAAGGGATGGCTGAACTCAAATTATTCTTTCAACCCGTCAACAGGAAATGTTATTTCAGACCTCCTGCGTGTCCCACTGGGAACTTTTATTATAGAAGTGGCACATTCAGGAAAGCAGCCATTGACTGAAAGGGTCCTTTCTCAGAGAGTGTGTGTGTGTGTGTTTTCTTTTTATACATCAGCTTTGAAAAGGTGATTTTTGTAAGTTATTTTAAAGCTTCTGGCCAGAAATGGACGAGTTTGTCTCCTGCTCCGTCAATAAAAGGCTACTTTTCTTCAAAAGCAGATCAGAAATCCTCCTTCGACCTGCTGCGTGACTCACACGGCTGCTGTCGGCCGGTTCAGTAGGTTAAAAACGTGTTCTGTCAGAGACTGCTCTGGAGGCTGTGAGAAGCGAAGCTGCTTATTGAACCTCTTTTTTCTTTTGTAACTGCCACTTGTTTGGGGAGTGCTATGCTTTGGGAATATGTTACTGGAAACGTTCCAAATGTCCTCACATGTTCCGTCAGTGCACGGGTTTGAATACGTGCCAAGGCTTTGCTAGCACTCGTCTCACCTCCGCATTACGGGGTGTCATGCAAGAGATGGGCACGCAGTGGGTGGCTGCAGCAACATGAAAGGAGCTCTATTAGAGCAGACTGCTCCCTTTAACTTGCTCTTTTTTTTTCCACCGCAAGTCCTTCTTCGTTGATAACTGCAGTGCTTCTGGCTGTGTGCCATGTGGAGTTAAATCACTTATTAATTACCACACGCAGGAAACAGGAAGGCTTATCCACTGATAAGGAATAGAAAGGTTAGTTAGCATTTGCAGACCCTCCCAAACCTCTTACCACTCCTCCAGAAACTCAGATAAGCCTGAGAAACCTGGATTCCACTCTTGTTTTTGTCTTTCACTTTAATTAGCTCGACACACAGCAGGGAAATAAGATTTACTTTTTAATTTACCTATCCTACTCTAATAATAATTTCCAAAAACATCTAGAACGCATCTTCTAAGGTAACAGTTAATAAATGACATATTAAAGCTGGCGTTCCTGTGTATGAAACAAACAAATAGACACCAGATGCACATCAATCAGCTACTGAGAGTATGTAACATTCATTTAAAAAAAATTTTTTTTTAGCTTTTACAATGGCAACATCAAGGCTTGGGATGTATTTAAAGAATTGACCAAATCTGGGATGAATAAAAGCTGCTCCCTTATTTATCAAAGGTCACCATAGCAGCCAACTCCACATGTTTGATTTGACAGATTTTTACATCCTTCCCGCACAGTGTCAAAGGGATTTGTGTCTCTTCCCAGGATTGAACTGGGGATCTTTTCTCTAGGTAGGCAAATAACCAATACACTGTCAAGTCTCTCTATATGTATTTTTAATGAGAACTGGATGTATTGGAAACAGGGACTGCATACAAAAGATACATGTTGCCTCTAGTATGGATAAAATGCAATCTGCTTAACTTGCATTCTTTGAAAAAAGGATGCATTTAGGTAGGGTCACTACTGACAGCATGAGGCCAAACCTGGACCCGACTTTTGCTGCACAGGTACCATCCTGGAGGTTTGCTGGTCTCTCAGTCTCAAGAGCACAGAGACTCCAGGAGACAGGTGGTTACTATAGAAGGTCCTTCACCCAGAAGGAGCAGGACGAACACAAAATGACCTCCAGCTTGTGTAAACTGGTGTTAGTGGCATCAGTTTATTCGTGATTTTGCTATTTTTTTGTTTTGTCCTGAGATCAGTTTCCATTTAACAGAATATAAAATATAACTTAATCTTTTTTGTTTTATACCACAGAGGTCAAACACCAGCAGAATCAGACTACCACCTGCTAGAAGTGGCACGCAGGCTGGAGATGTACGGGGTTCGGCTCCACCCCGCCAAGGATCGCGAGGGAACAAAGTTAAGCCTGGCTGTGGCGCACACAGGTGTCCTGGTCTTCCAGGTTAGTCCAAAATCAGCGCAGGTCACCCCCCCCCCCAACACATTCAAAGCTTTGTGCGTTTAATTGGCAAAACATCCTCTGCATGCTTGAGAAAGTCATTTTGTCTTTGGTCACTTCAGGGACACACAAAGATTAATGCGTTCAACTGGTCTAAAGTTCGAAAACTGAGCTTCAAGAGAAAACGTTTCCTCATCAAGCTGAGGCCGGATCTAAATGTAAGTGGCATTACAAGATAATGAAACTCTTCAGCTCACTGGTTGATTTTGTGTCTTAATGTCTTGATGCCCACCCCCCAGAGTTCATATCAGGACACACTGGAGTTTCTAATGCCGAGCAGGGATTGCTGCAAAGTCTTCTGGAAGATCTGTGTTGAATATCACGCCTTCTTCCGCCTATTTGAGGAGCCCAAGCCCAAACCGAAGCCTGTACTCTTTTCACGAGGCTCCTCCTTCAGATTCAGGTAGCATTTGCATCACAAAGCTCCTCTCCGTCTATCAGGACTGTGAGAACACAGCGATTTCTACCCGTCACTTAACAGTCTACTTAAGCGCTCGCAGAATGTCTCATTATTACCCGACGGTGTGCTTATCTTCGCAGTGGTCGCACGCAGAAGCAGGTGATTGAATACGTGAGAGAGTCTGAGTTTAAAAAGATCCCGTTTGAAAGGTAAAGGCTGGAGGTTCCTTTGAATTCTTTGGTACAGGCGAGGGTGCTCGTAGTTTCTGACACTGACCTTTAATATCCTGTCTGCCAGGAAACACAGTCGGGTTCAGTACAACAGTCGGGCCCAACACAACAGTCGCCTGTCACCACTGCCTTCTCCAAGCCACCACGAAGTGCCAACAGACGTGAGTCTTTGAAGTGGACGGTTAGCTGCAAACAGAACGTGTCGTGAATTTTAGCATAGCAGTATAATCCCTCCAAAACTTGCATGTATTGTTTGGCATTGATAGTTCCTTCACACACGTGTGCAAGCGTGTGATGTATACTAAGGGCCACCATGCCAAAAAATTAAAGCAGTAACGAATACAGTCGATAAAATGTGGTCTTTAAAATCTTGA
Organism: Apistogramma diplotaenia; assembly: GCA_015052665.1. Classification (NCBI taxonomy): domain Eukaryota; kingdom Metazoa; phylum Chordata; class Actinopteri; order Cichliformes; family Cichlidae; genus Apistogramma; species Apistogramma diplotaenia. The sequence goes on along the minus strand of VOQJ01014301.1, from coordinate 61,443 downwards.
ACCCTGTGTTTGTGTCTCTCTCTGACAGAGGGGTGTCCCCGGGAACAGAACTGAGTCTCCTCGGCGTCATTGGAAGGAGTCGGCCCTTGTGAGTGCAGAAGACCCGTCGGCTTCGGGGGCGAGGATGAGCCCCTCGCACCAGAGGAACGGCCATGAAGAGAGAACGGGGTCTGTATCCAGGACAGAGGAGACGAGGAGCCCGACGCGACAGGCCCACCCAGAGCATCTGAATACAGGTCCAGCATCTAGGGCTGCTAAAGGCAGCAGCTTCTCCGTTCCCTACATTGACTGCAGTGATGTAGATGCTCAATATTACTTCCGCAGGGACCAGGCTAGCATGTCAGATCACAGCTATAGGGAACAGGGTATGTTCGGCCGGGGGTCTGGCTCTGGAGGGATAAATGGGGCTCTGCAGGCTCAACAGGAGCACTTTCTGGGTAGGATGCAGTATAGGGAGCCTCCTTCTAGAGCATCAGTCATCATGAGCCATGAGCTAGACCAGTCTCCCAAGCACTCATGCCAAAAGGCTGACCAAAGTCCTGTTTATGGTGCTATGGGGCAGATGGGTACCCGAGAGAGGCAGAGCAACAGCCCTGTAACAGTTTCCCAAATGATGGGTTCAAGGAGCATCACTGGCAGCCCTGTGACCGACGCTCTCCATCACGCGACTTCCCTGTGTCGCATTGACCAGAACGGCTACAGTTCCTCTCTGCTCCAATTTAACGATGGCAGGTGCTCTCCCGTCATGGGCCGATCTCCACGCTCACAAAAACTCCACAAAGCCCGGCACCATTTTGACACGGACTCAATCCAAGGGACGTCCTCAGCAGGGCAAGAAGCGCATCCCGTCCCCTCTCGGGCTGAACGCATGGCCGCTCTCGAGCGCCGCATGGTGGCCAATGGGCTCACAGCACCGGGCAGGTCCAGCAGGGCCAGTTTGGGACATAAAAGATTACGACCCACCGGTGTCACACAGTACGGAGCGGTTCAAATGAACGATGGCCCAAACACAAGCGGTTCAGAGTCCAGTGAGTCTGAGGCGGAAAACAACAGGGGCAACTGCAGCAGCCCCTCGATGTTTGGTAACCCAGTAGAGACGAATTCTAATTCCCCCATTCCCAGAAACACGTTCTCCTTTGGCAGCCTCCAGTTGGATGAGGAGGCAGATGAGGATGCTTCCCATGCCTTCAGCGATGAGGATATTGGACAAATATTCAGCTGTTAAGCGTGCAAAAAGTTTGAAACCATCTGCAACTGAGAGTTAGAGGTGTTTGTTGGTCTGGGTCAGAATGTAAGCAGGAAACTACACACTCGCGAGTGCATAGCGGTCACGTTAAAGCACAAAACTAGCGGAAGCACTTTTAAGGCTTACTGTAGTCTATCTCGGGTTGTAAGAGGCTTGCCTGTGCGTAACAGGATGCATCCCATGTTGGTTTGGACATCGACACGTGCCTTTTAAAACTACAGAGACTTTTATTCTTAAGTCAGATGATGCCTTAAAACTCCCTGTGGGGAAATCCTCATTTTGTTCCATAATCGTCCACAGACAAATGTAACGATTTAACGTTGGTTGCAATTTTTTTAATGGTTTTCTGCATAACTGTACTTTTCTGGGGGTCTGCTGGTGTATCATTTAGCCAGTAATTGTTAACCTTTTTTTGAGTGTTAATGCAGCACCTGGTATTTGACTTGCATGCAGTACGTGCTACTCTTATAGCGTGAAGAAAACTTTATGGTTTATCTGTAACTTTTTACAGGAATAGGGAATAAATATAACAAAGTGAGTTATTGAGGCGAGCAGTAGCGTTGAAGGTTAAGGGTTAAGTGTAAACGTGTCTCGCAGCCGTATGGTTTTGTCACCCCACAGCAGTTTGTGGCTTTCACGTCCACTGTTGACTTTCCCAGTCTTTGCTCTCGACTTGTGCTCGAGTGTCTCTGGCAGTGATTTGTTATCACCGAGCTGCACAAAACAGCACTGCACTTTTATTTTCAGTCTCTTTTTTTCATGTTTTCTGCACCTCTGTCTTCATGTTTATCTCTGTTTATTCTGTTTAAGAAACTGTTGAGCTTTATTCTACATTCCTGTTTCATTTCTTTCTTTTTTCTCTGTCCGTGTCTGTCAGCATGAAAGTGTTACATCTTGTCTCTTTCTGGTTTTTTTGTTTTGTTTTTTTATTATTGCATGTCTACTTTTTCTTTTCTGTAACCCATAATGTGTGGTTAAGAGAGAGAAAAAAGGCAAGATTACCAGGTTCTCTTTTCTGCAGTGATCCAGCAGCAGTATTGGTGCATGTGTGTGCACTGTGTGTGTGAATGGCAGTTTAAGGGCAGCACCTCAAAGCGCACCAGTCTCTTTGCTCATCTATCATGTCAGCGGTGCTCCCAGAAATTGTTAGGGCTGACATTAGGAAGGATATCCAAAGTGAGATTTGGTGGCTTCACGCTTCTGTCAGTACCCTCTAAATTCAGTAATAAATCAACATTAGTGCTGAAATTTAAGAGATAGTGTTAAGATAACGTTCATTTGGGAGTTACTGGATCACTGTAGTATTCGGGGAGTCTCCTCTTGCACAAAAAGCCCTCTCATAATCCTGGAGTTATTGCTTTAATATTTGCATCAACTCGAAGTCCCTGCTCTGTGGGCCAGGCTTGTGTGTGTTCTCACCCACTGGTGTCCTTGATGGTTTGTTTGCAATGCATGCTGTGAGAAACCAGGACTGTGGTGTGGCTCACATCCTGCTGTTCTGCTCTGGCTGCTCTCTGCATGTACTCTGCTGTATGTACTGCAATGCACTGTGCTATTACTGTCATTTCAATGTAGTAAAATTTGGAAAATGTGACGTTAAATTAAATTGGAAGTCTTGGAAGTCACAGCATAAATGTATTTTTTACTGTGTTAAATCTGATGTGAAATTGATGTAATAAATATCAAATTCCTAATTAACCTATTTGTCAATTAGACATTTTCCGGATCAGCAGCAACAGAATGAGAGCATTCTATTCATTCAACTATTAATAAAACGATTAATTGCTATAGGGACGACCTAGAAGCATGTCTGCATGAATTCACACTTTTTCCACATCTCTCTTCTGTCAGTCTTCTGTTCATTCGCTCACAGTGTTAAAATAAAATCTGATTTTTCCCCAAATCTGCCTTTTTAAACCTCAGCAGTTGCTGTATTTCCTTTAGTCTGGTCCCCGCTGTAGAAGTTGGAATCCCTCCTTCGCCATACAGTATCTCATTTGTAGCTTTCCTCTGTGATGTGTGTGTTTGCCTGAGTCGCTCCTTCCCTCGGTTGTTCTTGTGCATTGAGCGACCTGCAGCCGCCAGCTGCACTGCTCCGTGTTCTTGTGTAATTGCTGTTGTGTCTGTGCCAGCACGCCAGAAGTCGCCAGAGCGAGGTGGGCAAGTTGCTGCTGAAACATAGTAAGTAAGCTGAGTGAATGCTGTCAGAAGAGATGACACTAAGTAAGCTCGTCCCGACCGCCCTGCAGTGTTTGTCTCAGCTTGTGTATTAGTTGACGTTGTATGAAAACTCTGTCTGGACTGTTTAGTGAGTCATGACTGACTTCATTTTCTCCAGGCACACCTCTTAGCTCAGAGGTGTCAAACATAAGGCCCGGGGGCCAGAACCGGCCCCTCAAAGACTCTGATCCGGCCCGCCGGATGATGGAATCCCTGTTTTTGTCACTACTATAGAATACATTTTTTACAATGGCTTCACAGTAAAACTACATTTAAAAAAGAACTTTTTCTATAATTACGGGACAGTCTGGACAAAGAACTACAAGAACTTTTTCTGTCGTTTTACACATTTTTACACTTTAAGCTCAAACAGTGGTGCTGACAGATCACTCTGTGGTATTAAAACATTACATGCAGCTTTTTTTTTTCTTATATTCAGATATCTCTGGGATTCAGTATGCAGTTGAAGTTGTGTACAGACAGAAAGGAGGTTTCTCTGGTTTGGCCCACTGAAGACTGAAGGGAGCTGCATGTGGCCCACAGTGCAAAATGGGTTTGACACCCCTGTTTTAGCTACACCTCAGTGTGTTTTATCGTGCGGCAGAAGAAGGTTGATTACGGGTCAGGCAGCCTATAGAAATGATTAAAATAGTTTGGTTTAGCTCGTAGAGGCTTCTGCTAGGTAAAGATTGTGATCCTGGATAATGAATTGAATGCTGGAGAGTTTAATTAGTAGCAAAATGTCACCACAGCATCTGACGAAGCTGACATTTCTGCAGAGCAGAAATTACTGATTGTTTTCACTATCAAATAATCTTCTGATTGCGTTCACCATTTATCACTTGTGTATTCAAGAAATGTCAGAACAAAGTGAAAAATGTTATCACTTTCACGCACTTCAAGTTGTTCCTAATGTGCCGTTTCATCAGACAAGCAAACTTAAAGCTCTGTAACAACCTAATACGGAGAAAAGCAAAGAAACCTCGTGTTTGAGAAGAGCTGGAACATCAAAATTATTAGTATCGTTTTATTTGCGCTAATGCTCGCACATCTGCTTTGATTTTGCGTTGTCGTGCATCATTTTCTCATCTTCTTCACGCAGGCGTGGTTTCTAACAGTCCTCACCTGTCCGCGTCCTCTGGACACTCCCACGGGATGGTCAACGGTCAGAAGTCGCTGGAGCTGTGCAGCCACAGTCCCGACGGCCGACTGCCTTCACCGCTCACCAGCCCGCTGCTCAACGACGCCTGCAGTGTTCGCACTGATGATGAAGATGAGGTTCGGAGGAAGGTTTGTTGCCTTGCTGCATCAGTATAAAGTTGCTGATCAATATAGTAGTAGACATAGATAATTACCTGCCCTGGATACGTTGTCGTGTCACTGAGTTGTTCATGCACCCACCGGTGTGATGCCCTTGCAGAGGTTTCCAACAGATCGAGCGTATTTCATCGCCAAGGAGCTGCTGACCACCGAGCGGACGTACGTGAAGGACCTGGAGGTGGTGACCGAGGTAAGAGTCGAGTCACATCGCCCACACGAACAAATGTGTGTTTTCTCCCGCTCCTGTCCTCTGGGGAGAAAACATTGATTATTCCGGTTAGCTGCTCCATCACAGAGCGCTCGCCAAAACCACAGAGTCGGGCAGTGACACAGGAATATTTTTGGCAGAATGCGATTTCATTTTTTATTCATTCCCCCCGCGCTCGTTCTCTGAAATGCATTTATCTCTCTCGTTCAAGGCCGTGAATACTAAACCGTGTTTGTGTTTAAAGAGATAGATGGATTTAGCTTCGTGCTCTCGCTGCCTGTGACTCACTGTTTCAGCCTGCTCCTGTAGATTTCATTGCTGGGTACAAGCAGGATATTAAATGTGTGGTGCCGCTCCTTCAAATGCAATCAGGGAGGATGTTCTTATGAGGCTCGCGCTGGAGCATTGCTGCCGTTTGATTCACCTCTCCTTTTACACTGGCGGCTTTAAAAGCTGCAGCTTTTCTCGTCTTGGAGTTTTCAGAGAAGCCTTTCACACATCTCATAAATATTTTGGGTGGGCTTGTGCCCTCATTTCTTTTTTCCTGCCGTGTGTGTGTGTGTGTGTGTGTGTGTGTGTGTGTGTGTGTGTGTGTGTGTGTGTGTGTGTGTGTGTGTGTGTGTGTGTGTGTGT